>JAACYP010030882.1:0-23025 GCA_011076525.1 Nettapus auritus
TTTATTTTATTTTATTTTATTTTATTTTATTTTATTTTATTTTATTTTATGTGAAGAAGTAATAAAGTGTAGATCATGTTATTTGTCTCATTTTCATACAAAATGAATTAGAATCTCTTGGGATTTGTATTAACCCCCTTGTTTCTCTGCTTTCTATGTGGTAATTAATCCAATGGAGAACTGTACAGATCTTCTACACAAAATATATGTGAACAGTTCAGCTACTTATTTCAAGACTCAAAGAATAATTATGTCTAGGTTACAGCAGGGAATATCCATGACAGAAAGAAACACAAGTCATGTCATGGAAATTCAATTTATTAGATGACATAACTGTATGAACTACAGAAGGCTAACAAATAGGCAAAAGGTATCACAAGTTGTCATGATCTTTGCTCCTTTGCCTTTAAGGGACAAAATTGATAGCAACATGCCTTTCTAATATGTCTTCAGGTGAGGTGACTGAGTTCTCCAGGATCCTTCAGAACACTACGAGGAAGGGATGTGACAAGGCTGAGCTGCCCTTTTTGAATTATTCTTGAAATCAAATAAGAAACAGTAGTTGGAGTTTTGCAGGACATGCAGAAATAGACAATGATCCATAAATTAGCTGCAGTCTGTAGAGGCAGTGGAGATATCTTTGATTTATTTTTTTATTTATATATTTTTTTTCCTTAAATGTGTGCACAGTGCTCTACAGGATTTGGCCAGAGGTAGGAAGGAGAACGGATCAACTGTCTATCCCTCTGAAGAGGTTTGAGAAGTGTATACTCCTGGAGCAGTCCCTACTGAAGGAACAGCCTGAAGGTGAGTGTCTCAGCCAAACTTTAGAATTAATAAATCAAAAGGCACTGAAAATGCTATCAGTGGCTCTAGGGAATGTAACACAATACTTAACTATTTTTTATTTTATTTTATTATTTTTTTTTTTTTCCTGTACCAAGCATCAAACTCCTATTTACCAAGTAAGGAACTCTTTAGTAATTCTCCAGGTGCCTTTGCTTCAGCCAGACCTTCCTCACTACGTCACTTCCCTATGTCCCTTGCCTATTACCTTAACTGTGCCTTAACTTTGCATTTGTACTTTGAATTTGAATCAGATTTTTCTTTTACTGTTTCCTGAAAGAATGTTTTCTGTTCACTTTATTAAAGTATATAAACAAATGTTATATACAAGGGCTTCTTTTGTTTTGCAAAACAAGTTTTAATATATCTTGTATTAGCAGAGGTTCAAAAACTAGATATGGGTTCCTTTTTCATATTGCAGTAACTCTTCAGAAAGCTTGATCCTCAGTTATAAAATACAATAGATTACTAATTACATTAAATGTTCATAAGCATTGTAAACATAATTAAGCTGAGATATGAACATGCATTATATCTTTGAATGATTCTTGATAATTCACAAAACTTATCAGCAGTTTCTATAAATATGCAGGCTTCAGAGTGGTTTTGTGGCAGGCCCTTGCTAGTGTGTTCACAGTATGAGCCAGGAAAAACCTTAGTTTTGTAATAAAAGTTGTGATATACAGAGTTATGAAATAATATCTAAGTACTGTCTGGAATATTTTGTTACTTTTAATGTACTAACCTTACAGTCTCATACACAGTAGACTATATCCAGTGGTAACTGTAGAATATATTAATTAATTACAGTTAGCCCTGTCTTGGTCATCTTCTGGTGTCTTTACTAAAGTCAGAATTCATCATTGTGGGAAATTCAACCTTGAACTTTGATAGATTTATAATTAATTTTTCAATTCAGTATCTTCATGTCAATTCTCTGCAAGAAGGTGATATATATATAAGGTATAGAATATATTGAGGCATGGTGTATTAATTATAGCAATAAATATATATATATATTTGTCTTTAGGTCAGATCAAGTTTAGCAGGTGCTACCTTAAGCCTTTCCATCAAGCCTAGTTCAGATAAAAGAGAAATTGCAAATTGTAAAGTTAAACAGCATTAAGAAATAAAATTAATTGGGCAGGAAAGACTTGCTGTATATGTGTAGAGAAAACTAAGGGCGTGTGTGTGGGACCTCTACACACATTAATGTGACAATACAAAGTTCTGGAATGTACAGTCAGCTTGAAAGGGTGAGTTACAAGCCAGATTCAACTTGGAAGAAATATACTTTTACTATGCAACACTGCACCAAAATAATAAATCTTTCCTCTCCAGACTGCAGTGGTTGCACAGCTATACTGGCTCTGATATTTGCAAGCCTTGGAAGCTCTGCACTGTGCTCCACTATGTGGTATACATTTACCCTAAGTGTTTGACTATCAAACATTTATATGTAATGCACTTTCAGTACAGTTCAAAGACAATTCATATGTATATTCTTTACTGCATCAGAGGATTTTCCTGATAAAGACAAAATAAGGCAAAAGTACTTTTCAGATTTGACTGTAATCATTTTGACTTTGTTTATTTTCAGAAACCCACATTTTAATGAACTGAAGTTTTGTGTCGCACCACAAGATACCACCTAGCAACTGTAAATCTCTCTTAATGAAGGACTGGTACACTTCATTTCCAGTTAATTTCTTTAGGGATTTTTGTTTGATTTGTTTTTTATTGCTTTGAGGCTTTTTATTTAATTACTTATTTATTTTTTGCTAGGAGATGATAGTTTTTTACATAGTTACCATTATTATCTAAGCAGAAGCTGATATACAGCCATAGCTATATGATTTCTAAGCATTTTTCCTCTTACTTGAACACCTTTGTATAAAAAAGAACATGTTAAGCTCATGATAGAAATCACTGCTTCTTTTTCTGTTACTTACTGATGTAGCGCGAAGAGGAAAGGGTTATGTTTGCTATGAGCTGTTATCTCTCCAGGGCTTTATTTCTACATTTTATGTTTAGACACAACAGATTTTTCACCAAGTGTTGTTTCTGGGAATGCATAGCACATGCAGAAAGCCAACTGCTGGAGGCCCTTGGGTCCATTTTGCCAGGAGTTGCTCTGGATAGTGCCCTGGTGCGTGACTTTCAGTCAGGATATTAAGTTCATTGCTGATGTTCCTGAGTGTGTACCACAGGACACCCAAGAATAAACAAAAGGCAAATTCACACTAAAAAGGACCCCTCCAGACCACCAAATTGATAATGAAGATCCACCTATAAAGTTTAATTTATGACAGTGGTTAGAAAAAATAATGCATATGCGTGGAGATATGTATGTATGTTCCTTTCTTCATTTCTGCATTCCTGCAAAATTGATGTTTGTCAACATTTTCAATTTATTCTAGATTTATTTTTTGTTGTTGTTTTT
Source organism: Nettapus auritus (assembly GCA_011076525.1). Taxonomy (NCBI): domain Eukaryota; kingdom Metazoa; phylum Chordata; class Aves; order Anseriformes; family Anatidae; genus Nettapus; species Nettapus auritus. Next base: position 3,290 of record JAACYP010030882.1, read on the forward strand.
GACACAGTAGGTCAACAGAATTAAAATAATAATAATAATAATAAAAATCTATGAATAGTTGCCCTTTGCTGCATTATACCATCTGCTGCCCTATAGTTTTATTACAGACAGGAGCATGCAACAAGACTGCATAGATCTTAGAATCATCTAGACTTACCTTTATGAGTATAACCCATTTGGAATCTCTGAGTACTTCAGCCATACATTCTGAAATGAGCTTATTTACTAAGTCCCTCTGTTGATCTCCTACCCTTTCCTCCACTTCTCAGAGGAATTACATGTGCTTTAGCTTTGCCTTTAACATTTAGATATTTCAAGTTTTCAATGACTTTGGACTGAGTTGGTGGCTTTTCAGAAGCAAAGAGTATTTCAGAGCCACTCTGCTACTCATAGCCTTCTGCAAACTTCTAATTCCACAGTTTGAGAGGAGAAGAAAAGACACTCTCTGGAACTCTCTAGAACCCACAAGCAAATCTTGCTTGTGAGACATTAAGGAAAAACAATTTAGCTGCAGCCAGGGAGTCCATTTTATCCCTCACACAGACCTTTTGGTTTCTGCTTAGCTAAACCATCTGAATCTTTCATTCTCTTTTATGTTAACAACAACAACAACAAAAATGATACAAACAAACAAAGAGTGACCAAAACACACTGAGATAACTGTGCTGTGACAAGGATTTGTGGACTAGATGGTGGTGTGGCCTGAATGGGCAAAATCAATCGCTTTTGATCTTCAGAAGTAATTTATTTCCAGAGTGCTGTTTTGGATAATTAATGTTATATTATTCATGAAATATAGCAAATTTTAATGAAATCCAAATTTAAGAAATGGTTATTACTATAGTAGAGATCTTAACAAGATTTTCGGCTCAATTAAATCATCCCAGAGCCAGTAAGGCAGTTTGAAACCTTAAGTCTGACAACCTCTATGCTCCCTGCATACTCTGAGCACATTCATTAGCTTCTTACACACACAAAAAAAAGTACAGGACTTCCAAGGTACATAGAGACAAAAGTTCAAATCCCTAACAAATTGGAAATAAACCTCTTTTGCAAAGGGTTTACATACCTTTCAGTTTCCCTTGGTCTACTGCATTCCTCACCCCCTATTCCTGACTCCAGAAGTCACTTCTGGAAGAAAACTGGCTTCCCTTGAATTCCTGGAAAAGGCTGGCTTTGCTTTAGGCTATGCACAGAGAAAGCAAAAGGAATATTGCATACCCACTTAACGTACCTAACATTTATTTACAAATGGTAGGATTTTTGATGTTTAAAATATAATTTCTCTGCAATTCAGACTATCCATACACAATGTAATCCACCTGATCTGTAAGACTTACATACGCACACAAGACACTCTAACTTTTTCAAGACTATTATTTTAAATTCTACTTTGTCAGAAAAAAATAGTAGTGCTGTGTAAAAGCCACTGGAATTGGATCTCAAATAGATTTAGTCTATTGTTTAAAGAAGAATCTACTGACCTTTAGAAAATTGCTTATTTTTCTCTTCCCAGATTGCTTTATTTCAATAAGCTTTTTCCTAGATTTACACTACTGAATCTGTGTACTCTAACTTTCAAAACAATACAACCAGACATCCATGCTTTTGAGCATTAGTCAACCTTGATGATGAAAGCAGTCAGTCTTCACTGTAGGAGACTGATATGCTTTTGTCTCAGGAGGACAGAGAGGGACATAGACAAGACAAATATAGTAAGATTGAGACGGCTGAAGTGGTGGAAGAACAATCAGTACTAGATAAATATCCTAATATTTCAACTTGCAAACGTACCCGAGACTGAAACGTGCAGAGAAGACCTCCAAAACTGCACTAGGTGGAGCTAAAAAACTAGCCCTAGCATCGGTGATCTTCATGGGGTTCTGCTCCTGCCAGCAATAGGTCTACAAGAGCTTTGTCCTACTGAACCCATTTCAAGGACTCTAAAGCAGCTTCTTGACTAACCCAGCTCAGTTGCTCGAGACACGACATATGCAGCCTGGGGCTTTTTTTTAGATCTAGTATCTGGTCAGAAAGCTTGACACTTGTTTTGATTTTGTTTCATTTTGATGTTTTTACTTCATTTTAAACAAAACAAAACAAAACAAAAAGAAACAAACAAAAAAACAGTTAATTTACTTTGTCAAATAGCATGGAATGAACTTTTATACAAAATGGAGGATAATTACTAGAGGAAATTCTCAGAAAAAACTGTATCTAAAATTCATAAAGCTTAGGTCCACTGAGTTTATCTATAGACAATGCTATGTTGTCAGTTTTGAATATTGTAACACCTGCAGAATTACTTGCTGGGATTGGGACCTCATTGTACAAACACTGTATAGACAAGAATTAATTGGTGGGCATTTGCTTTGGGAAAACAAACAGACGAAAAACATCTTTCTTTTTCAGGTTGCAAGCATTAGAAAAGACCAAGAAGAGAGTAATATATTTAAGGGTGACAGCAGGTTTTGAGTAACAACTATCATTGACATGGGACACATCACTTCTGAGAAGCCATTGGTGCTATTGTACCATTTATTGATTGTGCTGCTACTTCAGAAAACAATGCATGAAGGTTGGCCAAATAATTTTTGAAATATCATCTTGGAGGCAGTTTTCCTTTCTTAAGATCACAAGTGGCAAAAGCAATTGAAGGAAAAATAACACAGTCAAATAGATGTAATTTGTAGGCAAATAGGTGGGAAAACTGATAGCTTTCTCCATGAAACAACAGCAGATGATAAGAGATTACAGAAAAGGAAGAAAAGTAAGTAAAATAAGGGTGTAATAAAGAGTACTAAGTTCAGTGACATAACGTGATTGCAAATCATAGACCAGTGAGATAAAATCAGAGAGGAATTTTTTAGAAACTAAGTGCTGAAATTATTATTTCTTTCACTTTTTTTTTTTTTTTTTTTTTTTTTTTTTTGGTCATTTTGCAATGTCCTTTTATAAAACTAAAACATTATGATAAAAAATGAAATGGGTGAAATTTTCAGAAGTTCATAACTTATTCACAACCACAATTTTTACTGCAAATTACTGGGATATATGCTACCAAATCGTTAAGACTGTTGAAAATTCAAATATTTTTAATACTCAAGTCTATGGGCTATTTCTTATGTAAGAAATGTTCATTTTCCCACATATCTTCTTTTCCTTTTTTAAATTTACTTATTTTTATCCTTTTTTTTTTTTTTTCTTCTACCAGTCTTCTTTCATAGATTTTCTCATTATTACTTCTTTGCAAACTTTATTTGAATGCATTTAGAAAATGGGTTTTCTTTAGAAAAGAAAGATAATTATGATAATGATAATAATAAGAAGATGTACAGTGCTGATTTTGACATCCTATGTGCCACTGTCTTACCAAAACAGACTACAGTATATAGTGGGTAGAGGTGGAGTCCTCTGGAAAGAGTACAAGTTTTATATGCAACAGAATTTTAAAGAATTTAATATAGCTGGACATAAAACTACCACTCCAAAATCAGAATGAGCCACAAGTTTATTAGCCAGAGTGGGTCAACATTCTCTCTAGTCCTTCTTTCTGAAACATCTCTATAAAAATGTGGAAATTGATCATAAAAAGAAGCATTTAAAAAAATTAATTTCCGTTTTCAGAAACACTACATGTAGCATTTCTATTAGAGACCTGATCTGTTTTCTTTGAAATCAGTGGGAAGAATGATTTTAATGACATCAAAAATCTCTTGAGAATTAGATGCTCTTCCAGTGCTTGACTGAAGGCTTTAGCAAGTGGGTAAACATCTGCAGAAATAAAAATTAAATCAGAAGAAAATTCACAGGCTATTCTAAATAAATATAAGAAAGTAAAATGCTTTTGTGGTATAGGTTAAAAGCTGCTTTTATGTCAAGTCAAAAAGGAAAATTATACTTGCATTTACAAGTGTTCTGTATCATACTTATGATACTTTGACCTGTAGAGGAAGGGATTACTTGGGATTCAACCTACTTATTTCACTTCTACCCAGATTCCCATAGCACAACAGAGATATCAGCTCATGTGAGCTAACATATTACCTAATAACAGACTAGATCAACAGTCTGCATTTATTTTTTCTGATTGCTCAGATCTCATTGTGTTTTGCTGTGATGGTGTAAGTATAGAGCAACAGCATTCTTAACATATGGTGATAAAGCTGCAGGCAGTGTAAAGGTGAAAAGTTAAAGAATAGTAAGGTGAAAGCCACACATTACTACTAGTGCCTTGTGTTTAAATGACAAGAGGTATGGAGTTATTGACAATTTTGCTAAATGAAATCAAGAAAGAAGAGAAAGCATTCTGTGAAGTCAAGAATACTACAGACAACTTGAGCTCTGGAGAATAATATGACAAATACAAGGTCTCTGGAAAATTTACTTTGCCAGACACTGTGATCACAGCTCCTACCCAGGGAAGCTTGAAAGTTACTTTGCTAACTAGGCAAGAAATTGTATTGACCTTTTCACCGCATTACAAGCAAATCTCTCTAATGTAAGTGATTGCTATTGAAATTGATTTTGGTTGCATCACAGAAGACTTGTTTTTGTTGTTCATTGTGTGTTTGACTTTTTAACAGTTTGAACTCATCTTAGTGTTGTGTAACAATATACCTTTGCTAAAACTGATTAAACTATATTGATTAATCATGACCTTAAACCTATATACAGAAAAGCAAACCAAAATAGCCCCTCCTGAAAAATAGCACAAGGTTTGTATGCTCACTGCTACTTGCAGTTTTCTCACATCAGCACTCTTACATTCCACAACATGCTTTTTCAGAAAAAAAAAAAAAAAAAAAAAAAAAAAAAAAAAAAAAAAAAAAAAGAAAAAAAAAGACAGAAAAATACCTCAGTGTAAAATTTCTAACATCGTGCTTTTAATATGATCATGAATCAATTCTAAAATAAAAATAAAATAAAATAAAATAAAATAATAAAAATGTATTATGCCCTTAAAACTTCTAAAAGAAGGCCTAAAATATTTTTTACTGCAAATTATGCAGACAAGGCTAGCTTACCATAGGAGCAAGTAGCAGCAGAACTGGGAGACTTGGTTGATGTTAAATGTACTTATTGCATGTCGTTCTACTATATTAAGTAGTATGACAGGCAAATGACATATTTATATGAATTGCAATTTGTTTTTAAAAGAATGAATCAGAACACTATTATATTTTTCTTGCTTTTAATATGGCAACAAAGTACAAATGATGATGAAATTTAATTGAACAACTGCTTTGCATCTATGCTTTCATATTTTATGTGTAACAGGATGAAAAAAAAAAATACAGCAGGCAAACCCCATTAAAGCTCCACAGTTTAAAGCCTTCTTGTGAGATTATTCAGATCTCACAATTAAAAAATCTCTCAGATGCAGATCTCCTGTATAGCACAGTTATTTAATCTGCTTTTCTCAAGAGTACCTACAGCAGTTTGAGAACTAACGGAAGGTTCTAACCTCTTTTTGCATTACTAAGAGATGAGGTGTAACACGATATTGAATATTTCTAAGACTGTTGCTATTCAATTAGTGTAATTATGCCAGATTATGATGTGGAATCATCTATTATCACATATGTAATTCACAATGTTGCATCCAGAAAGAAAAATAATTCAGCTTAAAGAAACGTACAATGTGGCATAGAAGTAGCTCATGATAAAACCTGAACATGGACTTTGCCAGTAGCAGAAGAGATAAATTCTTGTATTATGTTCTAGTAGTGACTTAGTAGTAGTAGTTCACCAAATGAATAACATTATCTGATGTCTAATAAGTTTTACTAAATGTTACAATGTTGTAGGATTTGTTAAGACAGTCTCATATCAGAGGATACCTGGTATACTTCCACAGTGAAATACATGCCTCTGCAAACACAGCTCCGTGGCAAGAAAAGGCAATAGTATTGAGAAGAAAAGAAAGGAAGTATTTTGTCATCTTGAAAAAAATATTATACAACAATGTTAGTTTTTATTGTTGGTTTCCACTGAGATCTTGCCTGCCTCTGTCCCTAAAACAATTTGATTTGACAAGGAAAGTCATCGTAGTCCTAAATTGCAATAATGAAATAGGCTCGTTGGGCATAAGTGACAGAATAATTTATAAATCAGCTGCAGTAAGAGCTTATAAGCAACTACTGCCAACATTACTTAATTTTCAGTGACGGAAACTAAGAGATGATGACAACTGCTGCATCAGCTATAGGGTGAAATTCCCTACAGCATTTCAGAAGCACCGAGAGGAAAAAAAAAATCCATGTCAATGGAAATAGAAAAGAGTTGTTACTTCCCTCCACTGAAAAAAATAAAATAAATAATGTTCCCATTAATTGCAGCACAAGTCATAAATGGGCTCTTCAAGTTTGATTTTGCTAATGTTTCAGCAGAAGATAGAAAATTCAAAATCACGGTTTATAAATAGGTAGGTAAAATGTGGGTTTAATACTGACTCAATTAAGTCAAATGACTCCATGTTGCTTACATTATATTATATATTTTATATATTTTTATATATACCAAACAGTTACCAAACACTTACCAAACAGTTGGCTTATGCTAAGCAAACTTAAAAAAAAAAAAAAAAAAAAAAATTGACACATGACTCTCTACAGATAGGGAGGATATTTCATGGTTCATTTAAAAATATTCTCAGGTAGGTTGCTTTGCTTAATCCGAGCACATTAACTTTATAACAACTGTAACTCCGAAAACAATATATATATATTTGTCTTGCTAAACTAGTAAAATTTTCAGATGAGATCAGCTTAATACTGAATATGTTCAAGTAAAATGATTGTCTGCCTAAGGGAATACATAGATGAATTAGGAGTCAGAAATCTCAAATTGTTACCAAAACACAGGAGAACTGTGCCTTCTCTTGAAAACAACCTTTTATGAGATATAAACATAAACACAGAAAGATAAGTCTGATTTTCATCGTTACAACTTTTGTACATAAAAAAATTACAATACAAATTTTGCAACATTATAACTCTATTTTGCATCAACTTTAATTATCTGTCTGTGCTAAATCATAAGCCTAAAAATGTATTCACCATTATCAGTATAAATATTCACTTTCTTTCTTGATACATAATTTCATTTGTAAAAGAAAGCAGACTTTCTGTAGAAAATTTGGGGAAACTGTATAATAAAAGTTTCCTTTTATTAACACACAATAATGTGTGTTAATTAATACAATGGGATGGTAAAAGAAGCAATCTTGATTTTTATGAAAGAGCAAATATATTATCTATTTTAAAAGGCCATTATAAAACTCACTGCTCATGTTGGTTTCTTCCTGGAGATCCTTCTGTTTCTGTAGTCAATGGAATTTTTATCTGTATAAGAGCACAAAGGGAAGTGTTTGTGTTACTATAAAACTGATTAGAGGTGATAGAAAGAGCAGAAACATCAGAAAGTAGTGAAAAAAAAAAAAGTTCAACTAATAATAGCAGCACTTTCATAAATAACTCTAAAAAAATATCCAATTAGCTCTAATCTAGAAATGAGGTATATATGGACAATTTTATGCAAGTTCACATTGGATTATATTTCTTCTGATTTAGACAAAAAAAAAATCCCATGTTTTCTTGTTAAATATATTTAGCACTTGAGGATGTCATGTACAACACAAGAAAAATAAAAGATTTGAAAAAAACATTGGTGTACATGAGTTAGCTTTCGTATCTGATGATTAAGCAGTAGCTAACAAAAATTGAATTTGCTTCGTTGTTTTGTTGTTCAGCTCTTGTTGTTGATCAGGATAGTAAGAAAGTAATATAGTTAATCTAAGAACAAAAGTAGTAAGAACACCATGGGCTTCTCTTGATTAGTCAGCAAAATGGTTAGTATCCATATACAGAATGTGGAAAACTGATGCTTTTCTCTTATGTCCAAAGGGATTTAAAACAATGCATATCACTTCTCTGACGTGTTGTGCATCCAGCTAGTGTTCTTTTGAGATCTGATTCTCGCAGTTCCTCTTGAAAGACTGATTAATTTGGTTTGTAATATTTATACGTTCAAGTAGAAAACAAAAATAAATAAATATAAGCCTGTACTTTCAGGCAGTTACTTAATGAAATGGGAACTTTAAATTGAAAATCAGTGTTAGAAAAGTTTATTTTCTGTGACTGGGCTAATGTGACAGAAATCAGTGACAGAAAAATATTTAATTTAATTTAATATTTAATTTTTAGTTAAACAGAAAATTTTGTTCAATAGCTTTTTCGTACTGATTTTCTTTCTTTCTTTCTTTCTTTCTTTCTTTCTTTCTTTCTTTCTTTCTTTCTTTCTTTCATTCTTTCTTTCCTTCCTCCCTCCTTTCTTTCCTTCCTTCCTTCCTTCCTTCCTTCCTTCCTTCCTTCCTTCCTTCCTTCCTTCCTTCCTTCCTTCCTTCTTTTTGAACCTTGCAATTAAAAATTAAAAATATATTCAAAGATCCATCTCCTAGATAAAGAACATTTTTGTCTCATACATCTTTTTAAAAACAAAAATTAAAACAAACAAAAATTTATTATTGTTTCTGAAAATGGTGTAGGACTCATAACAATGGAAGGTAGGGAAGTAAGTCAGTTGTCAATTTCCTCTTTTTGTTCCTTGTTTTGAATAATTAAAAATAATTCTATCAATTTCAATACTTAAAAACAAAATAATTGATTGAAAATCCTCTGCCTGAGGGGGAAAAAAAAAAATTAAAAAATTCCACTGAGTATGATAAGAATTCCTGATGTCTACAACTGTCTGTGAATGACAGTTCATCATAATACTTACATTCTTTGATTGTTTCCAATGGATTAGAAAGGCAACACTGTGGCTGAAATAGGACTCTTGAAGGCTGAAACCCACAAGAGATTTCCCTTGATCAGTATTGAGGATGGTATTTCTTAAATAAAATTTGAGATCATCTTAGCATGTAATAAATTCAAGTGTCTGAAAAAAAAAAAAAAAAAAAAAGGAAAGGAAAAAAAGAAGGTGAAATGGAAGATTTTTTTTCTGGTGTTCAATGCATATATGGATGGAATGCACTGCTAGTAAAACCTTGGGAAGTATTAGCACACTTCTAAAAAAGCATGCCAATAGGAATGTGCTCTGAAGCTCTGACACAGCATTATACACTGCTTGTTCTTGCTCTTTGCAGGGTGCTTTCCTCTGGCATGCAGAAGAAATAACTCTTCATGGTATGGGCCCAAAATTCAGTCCTGGTATACATTCCCCAGTACATGCTCCAATTACTTACTGACATTTCTCAGACTAAGAGTAACAGAAAAGTGATACAGTAATGAAACAAAGCTTTTATTGCAGTCATTCAAATATGCATCTACTGTCACTGATGTAAATGAATTGAGTAAGCCCAAGTGGAAATATTCAGGCTCGGTGCAGTGTTAAATATGAACAATAAAAATTCCTCTTTGCACATCCCTCATTTTCAGACTAATGCTGGCTCTTTTACTCTTTTCCTACCCTGTTCAGAAACACTTCATTCAGTTAAAATGGTAATCACATTTCAGTTGAATCAAAACCAAAAGTATATAAAAGTACCTGAAAGCTAGGACATTTGACAATCCACATCACTTACTGTCTTCCTGTTTTCTGCCAGGCTGCCTATTCAACCACCCCAGTATCAGGTGGAGGGAGTTCACAGCAGGGCATGATCTGGGAGATTATGGAGGTCATTGGTAACTTCTTGACACAAGTGATAGAGGAACAGATGAGGAGAGATGCTCTCCTGGACCTCATATTCACAAACAAGACAAGACTCAATGGGGATATAAAGACTGAAGACAGTCTTGGCTGCAGTGACCATTAGACAATGGAGTTCAGGATCCTTATAGGAGGGAGCATGGCAAAAAAAAAAAAAAAAAAAAAAGGCAAGATGATCACAGTGGACTTCAGGAGAACAGACTGGCCTCTTCAAAGATGTGTTTGGAGTTGTCTACTTGGGATAAGCCCACAGAGGGAAGGAGGGCCCAAGAAAGCTAGTTGATATTGAAGGGTCAGCTCCTCTTAGCTCAAGAACTGTGCATCCAACTGAGTAGGTGTGGTGGTTTTACTGTGCTGGGCAGATGAACGCCACAACTGCTCTCTCACTCCCCCTCCTCAGATGAGGAGGGGAAGAAGTAAAGGAAAGAACAACTCATGGGTTGAGATAAGGATAATTTAATTAAAGGGAAAAATATATATATATTAAGGAAATATTATTAATTAACAATACAACTAAAGGGAAAAAGGGAAAGGGGAAAGGGAACAGCAAAACAAAACAAGTAAAGGCTATGTGGAAGTGCAGAGGAAATAAATTATTCTCTACTTCCCACAACTGAGCGATGCTTGACCACGTCCTTGAAGCAGGGCCTCAACGCACGTAGTCGGTGTTCGTGAGGAGAATAGACATTTTCGCAACAAAAGCCCACCCCTTTTCCCATCTTTTATTGCTGAGTGTGACATCATACGGCATGGAATATCTCTTTGGTTAGTTTAGGTCAGCTGCCCTGGTGATGTTTCTTTCTCACTTTTTTGCCCACCCCCCAGGAGGGTTAGAGAAAGTCCTGATGCTGTGCCAGCACTTCTCAGCAGCAGACACAACACTAGTGTGATAACACTGCTGTTCTAGCTCCAAGTGCAGAGCATGGCACTGTATGGGCTGCTGCAGGGAAAGTTAACATCCCAGCCATACCCACTACAGTAGGAAGTCAGGCAAAATTGCCATGGGGCCTGCATGGATGAACTAGGAACTCATGGAGCAACTCAAACACAAAAAGGAAGCATACTGAAAGGTGGAAGCTCAGAAAGGAAACATGGCAAGAGCAAAGAGACATTGTCCAAGCATGCAGGGATGAAGTTAAAGCTGAAGATCAAATGGAATTGAATCTGGCAAAGGATGTGGATGTCAGGAAGGGTGATAAAGGTAAGATGATAAAAGTAAGACCAGGAAAAAGGTAGGCCAGCTGACAAATGGGATAAGGGATCTAGCAACACAGGAAATGGAAAAGGCTGAGGTACTAATGCATTCTTCACCTCAGTCTATGCAAGTAAAACCATCCTTGAAGAATCCTGGGTCTGAGAAACCATGTGGAAGGGCTGGAACAAAGCTGGTAGATGAAGATTAGTTTAAGAATACTTAAGCAAACCAGACAAGAGTAAGTCCACGGGCCCTAATGTGATGCATAATCGAGTGCTGAGGGAGCTGTCAGATGTCATTGTAGAGCCACTCTCAATAATCTTTGAATGATCATGATGATTGGGAGAGATGTCTGAGGAATGGAGGAAAACAAATGTCACTCCTACCTTCAAAAATGACAGGAAGGAGGACCCAGGGAACAACAGGATTGTCAGCCTCACCTTGATCACTGGGAAGGTGATGTAGCACCTTTACAGTTGTCACTTCTGTAGTACTTTGGTGCTGAAGAATCCGGTAGCGAACCAGAAAATTACAGGCTAAAGAGAACACTATGATTTATTTTATTATTTTATTTATTTTATTTTATTTTACTTTACTTTATTTTATTTTATTTTATCTTATTTTATTATTTATTTGTTTGTTTGTTTATTTTGTTTTGTTTTATTTTACTTACTCCGAGGCACAGAACATCTTTCAGTGACCTGTCACCACTTGTGCTCTGCCCATGGTGATATTCCCAGTTTTATCTACTAGCAATACAGAACAGGGTGTTTAGTTGGAGAACAGAGGTTGGTCTGCTATCATAGAATAGCTGAGGATAGTAGATAGCTTTGGCATTAGTACTCAAAGCATGAGCAACTAGACTAGGTTACTCAGGGCTGTGTCAATATTGGTTTTGAATATCTCCAAGAATGGAGACTCCACAGCCTTTTTGCACAAACTATTCCAGTGTTCAATCACCCTAACAGTAAAATATGTTTAAGCATGATTTCCCTTATTTTAGACATCTATGTAATTCCAGATGATGTATTTCAATTTACACCATAAGAAGACCTCAAGACATCTTGAATAATTTGAGCAATATTAGGAGAAATAATTGAATAAAATGAAGAATTAATAGGTCATAAAACCTGTTACTCAGAATGTAAGCAAGACCATTTGAGACGTCAGGTACTTCTGACTTGGGTCTCTTTTCCCTCCAGTCATTCTTCCTACATTGGAACTACCTGTCTTTTTACCAGTTCTTTCAAGGACCAGCAAAAATAAATCCCCTTCTTATTCAGAAGCTGCACCAATGTCAGAAGTTCCAGTGCTGACTGGACACATTCTGTGACTCTCTTACCCTTACCCTCACTATATATCTGTTTTTAAACCTCTGAAACTCTGGTTTTCATTCACTGGATGTCTACCTCTTTTAGCCAAAGAAGAGGTTTTGGAAGACCATGTTCAGCTGATGGTCTACCATTATCCCCATATCCTCTGAAAATACTTCACCTTGTGAATGGTCCCATACAATTTGTTCTTATATAAGTGAACTATATGTGCCCACAGTAAAATATGCATTAGCTGTTGTTTATACAAAGCAATGCACAACAGCTATGTTGGTGAATTGTAATGTTTACTGCTTATCAGTTCCCACTCTTCACAGCATCTGAATCACTAGAACCAAAAGCAGTTCTGGGATCCCACCAGAAATGACATTCAATAAGTGACAATCCTGTATTTATGATTTTTTTGAGAATTTAAAAAATCTTTCATATTGTTTAGTGTTCCTTTAATTTCATAACTAAATTTATGTATGTGTCTTGGAGTTTTGGTGAGAATTCCATTGTTGCATCAGTAGTGGAATATAAAATTGTCTACATCCATTTAATTCTGGACAAATTATTTAGTCGAGGTAAAAAAGGTAGTTTCTTGTCTCCTTTGCATGTACAGCAATTACTGAAAGAAATGTGAAACTTGTTTTTTCTACCTTAAGAATGGATAAAGAGAAGAGAGTCAGTTCCACTTTTGTCTTTGGCACCTTTTCTTGTAAAAGAGCAATCTGGCTTTCATCCATATTTGTAACACAGGTTGTTACAAAGTAAGACCTTGGCACCAGTTCTTTCTCTCATAAGTGCAGTCTGATTGCAGCACAACCTTTTAAAATAAATCCATTCCTTAATTAAACAAGCAAACAAATGAATCTTTCTCATTTTCCTTCTTGACATTATGTTCTGTACAACCCCCCCGTCTTTCTTCAATCAGGAAAGTAGAAGGTACTCTCACAGAAAAATCTAGGAGACAGAAAGCAACATGATTACAGACCTTAACGTCATTCATCAGCGTTATTCACACTTCACAACTATTTTGTTGCTCTTTTAAAAGGTTCTTGAGCTTCTATGTGTTAGTCAGTTAATACGTGAAAGCTTATTAGTGGGCATAGTTTGGATCTCTATACAAGATGCAGACGGTTGGCCAGATGCTATGGGCAGTCCTCAAGATATAAAAAGTACAAAGGTAGATTAAAAAAAAAAAAAAAAAGCAGGAGACAACATACAAACAGAAGTTTTATTGCAGTCCCTTATTTTTTAGTCTGCTTTATCATGAGTCCACATATGCTCTGAAGTATAAGCTGTGACCCAGGTTCTGCAGTGAACTTAACCATCTGCTTAACTTTCAGCACTCAAGTTGGCACACTGACTAAAAAAAATAATAAATTTCTTATATTTAAAGAGATGCTTTAGTATTTTATGACTGAGCTCTACAGTGTTATTCAGATGTCGTAATCTCTGTGCTGTTGAAACTTCAACTGGCTTTACATTAGTAAACAGTTTTTGACATACATTGTAGACCACAAAAGAAAAACAAAAACAAAAACTTTTTTTTTTTTTTTTTCTTATAATGTATTCAGTCAGGCTGACACTGACTGACTGCAGAAATAATTATTCACCTTGCTGCACTTTTTTAGGTGTCTACATGTTTTATGAAGAACAATATACATAGCCTTTATTCAGATTTTTGCAAATTATTTAATTGCCAGAATTCGATGGAAGGCTTGTATAGATAGAAGATCAGCCTCTAGACAGAAAAACTGTGATTCAAGTACATACTAAAATACTTACAACAAGTGAGTACATGTGTAGTGAATGTCTAAAATCCTGCTATTTTCTATTTATTTGGACAATGCATTCAGAAGAACATGGAGATCAATTTAGCTGAACTTACAGGCTGGCCACATGAGTAGACTTACAAGTGCTGTTGAATTCATTGTCTAAAAACAGGATTTGGGGAATCTTAGCTTACTTATAGACACCTACGTATGTACACATTAAATTTAAGGTTCTTCATCTCAAACTGAAAATTTTAAATTTTCACCTTTAAATTTTCACCTTTAAATTCAGGAGAGATGAATCCCACTCTAAATCTCTGTGTCTAAACATAAAACTCAACAATACGCTTTATCTGGCCCCCCCCCCCCCCCCCAAAAAAAAAAATAAATAAAAATCACAATGCCTAGAAATTGAAGCTAAGCAAACTAATTCCAGTAACAAGACAATCATTATTTTTTTAAATTATGAGATAATTATCTACTAGTGTAGTTTACAGAAAATTCTGATTTTGCATTGAAGGCAATACTAAAACCTAGATTCATTGTTTCTCTAGTTCACCCTATCGATTCAGAATGCAAATCCTAGTTTTCACTGGAGATCACATTTGATATCCCTTCTGGTATTATAATCTAGGATGTGTGTGATCTCTCATTGGCTTCACAGGTTTGTCTCAGCAGAATTTAGGTAACAGCACTGACCCAATAAAACCCAGTTTTTAAAATGGGGTTACTTGTTTTGTTTTACTTTTATATTTAAATACATTAGATGATACTGTGAGCTTAAAATGCAGATTTATTAATGGCTTTAAAGAATAAGCCATGACAACTATATCTATTTCAAGAAATGCACTAAGCACTTTCTCATAGTATATGGGACAACAGAGCTTTAATTTTAGAGTATAGATCAGAGCCATTAGTGCAGTTCCAAGACAGAACTTAATGTTGTTAATTAAGCAATCAATTGCAAAAGCTTTTAGCAGTCATATAATAGATCCATTTAGTCAAAATCAACTCTGTATCTGTCCCTGAACACTTTGTTCAGCTGGGTAGTGTTTTTTTTTTTTGTTTGTTTGTTTGTTTGTTTGTTTGTTTGTTTTGTTTTTTAATTCGCCTTTTTGGAGGTGACTGATGCTCTGAAGAGAAGAATTAGTAAAGGCAATCAAATTGATTGTCAGAATATTAGAAAGGTCAAAGAGTTCTATAGTTTGTACCAATCACTCCCAGAAAATATGGACTATCTCTTTTTATAATTAATGTGTCAAGCACAATGTAAATCACAGCCTATGATAAGGAGCACCAAAAATAATACACATGCATGAGATTTTTCATGAATTTTCAAAATGTGTAGATTTTTCATGGTTTGTTTTTTTTTTTTTTTTTTTGACTTTACACATATATATATATATTTTATATTTTCTTATGTAAAAAAAAGATCACTACACACCATTATTGTCTAACTATAACCAAGTAAGAAAATACAAGTTTTTGTTGGGCAGTGATCTGTTACATTCAATAGTCAGTGATATCACTGAGACCTTATTCTCTCTCCTTGTCTTTTCATCTGTTGAAAATCAGTCCCCTGTCTTGCTCTAGCCTATGCATTACTGTGATCACAGATATAGCAAAAACACATATAAAAAGATACTTAGGAGCTGTCAGGTCAGCTCTGGACAATGGATAATTACCAAATCCAGTATCCAAAAGTTTGATACCTTGGTAAAAGACTAAAAGAATCCAAACATAGAGCACTATCAAATGCGTTAATATATTGGTTCACATGCATACACTACACTACAGTTATTTTTGCTATTATATCCTACTGCAATCTGACATCTGCCAAGTAGACAGAATTATGCCCTATTTTAATAATGATGCATATTTTTACAAAAAGTGTATTCAACACTTACCTTACACACTCATAGAATTCATACTGTGTGAACATAGTGGCAAAAGCTTTGTTCATGGTTTAGAGAAGGAGTCACATAACAGAATATTTGGTTTGCTTTGTATCTCCTTTTTTACTACTGAGAACTCAGAGGAAAATGTCTAAAACTGACCACTGTTTTTATATTTAATAAACACTATTATATATCCCCTTCTCTAGCTGCTGTAGAAAAGAAATGTGTGGATATTTCTAATTTGAGTATGTTGCAATTATTTTTCTAAAACAGAGCAGAGGGAGAGATTTTCTGATTTTTACTGAAACAGAAAATTTTAAGAAACTTTATTTTGCAGTAGAAACTACTCTATGTTGGCTAATGCTTTGTATATGTATCACCATCTATCTTGCTGTAGTAAGAATTGAAACATTTACCTGTAATGGAAGAAAATTAATTTTAAAATTGTTCTAAGACAAGAATGACAGTAATGTCAGTTTTAATGGTAAAGACTATTAGCAAAGAGAGAATAGCTTATAAAATTTACAACTTGTTAGAATTTGTCAGTTTAGTTTAAAATGTAATTGCTTTGTTTATTGAAGTCATAAATTTAAAGGCTTAGTACTAATTTCTCAAATCCATTGCACAAAACTTCATATTCCTTTAATGAAAGTTATTCCAAAATTAGGCCAAATGTTGTGTTATTTTCAAAAATAAAATAAAATAAAATAAAAAGAATCTTTATATCCATCTGAAAATACCAGTTTTAGTTCAGTGTTACCAATGATTTGAAGGGGTTACACTGTCATAAATTTGGTTGATTAGGAGGAAGAAATACGTTTTTATTGATATTTTAAAATGTGTTTTTTCTTATCAAATTATTTGTGACAGTAAAGAAAGACCAGATTGTACCATTAACATGCGTACTAAAGAAAATGGTACAGACTTACACAGCAATTATCAGTGTTTCAAATCTAAGCAAACACAGCACTCCCATCACTGTAAGACACCTGTGGGACTCACAGCCATGAATACCAGTACAATACCAGTAAAGGCTAAGAAAAACATTACATTCCCCACTTAAAAACTGAATTTCATATAAATATATGAACTTTCAAGAAACACAAAATAAAATAGAAACTGGACCTGTCTCCTAATGGCTGCAACATAACTTTAGACATATGTGTGTCTGCATAAGCTGAATTATGGAATTCAACACACTCCATTGGATCTAGGAATTATTTTCTGTTGGTTCTTGTATTTATCATATTTATTCCCACTTATTTGAGATGTGAAGAAGTAACAGAGACTTACTGTCCCATAACATAGACACAAACATATGATCTAAGATAACTTAAGAACAACTTATCCGTTGCCTTATATAGCCATTTTCAGTAGAGGAAAAAGGCAATAAACCACTGTGGGTTTAGAATGTCAGTATGTGGTATTATTTGTGTGTGATAATTGAGATGCAAGCTGAAGAACAGTGGTGGACGAAGCCCCAAATGGTAAACTACTAATGAGTTTAAAGATTGATCTCACCAAGGGTCCGTTAGTCCTGGAATGCCTACTTTCCTGATAGATGTTAGTTCCTTATTCATCCAGGCAGTGTGCAAGTGGTTTTGAGCATTGAATTCACTCTGCCCAGAAGAGGTGACAAGAAGATCAACTTAGATTTTTTTAGAGCACACAGTAAATTACAGCAGGAATGCATCTGATGTAGTTTTCCTACTACTTAGATCTGTTTGATTTCTCTCAAGATTTGTTTCACATTTTACTCAGTCAGAATTACTGTTCTGTCTCTAATCAAGGGATGCCTGAATAGTGCTAGTCTAAGAAGTTTTTTTCTTTTGATTTTTTCTAACTGAAGAACTCCAAATATTAAAAGTCTAGGTATAAGAGAATATGAGAAGGGGGTTAACACACACATTTCTCATCCTCATAAAAATCGTGGTCACAAAGCCTGATCCATCCTGTGCTCTTTCCTGTTCTCATTACAATCTTTGTCAGTGAAAAGAGACATCAGAGAATTTTAATACCCTGTACAATCTCTGAAAGACAGTAAATTACTGTATAACTCTGACCTTTTCAGTGTTCTATAATTTGATTGGCAGGAAGCCATTCTAGTTCTCTGTTAAATTTCTGGTAAACTGAATCTCAAAAGAGAGGCTGTATGGCTAGCCAGTCACAATGCAGAGTATGTCACACATAATGAGTAAGCCTCTGTAATATAATTTACGGATTATATTATACACCACTGAGAAATGAAATTCCTGTGACCAGTTAATTACTGTGTGATAACTGTATTGATAAACAGCCAAAGGAATAAAATAATTCATTTTTATAAGAGAGGGGTCAAAAATGTTTTTCTCCTTTCTGTGTTAATGAAATGAAGGTATTACTGGGATCAATGAGGCGAGGGTAGTAATGCCTGCAGGCTTTCCCCCTACCTTGGCCCCTGCTAAAACCTTGACATGGACACCTAGATAGAAAGGGACATCCTGCATTTGTATCCATATCTGTGTTATAGAACGTAGGCTATAGGTCATCCACCTTAAATGAACTACTCATCTCCAGGGTAACTTTGGGTTGTGGATATACTATAATAAATTACCAACTTAAAATATTTCTTTTCAAACAAGAGATATAGCTCCACCAGCATTTCTCATTTTAATGTTATGTTTTAATATTAATTGTGCTTTTTGGTTTTGGAAGAATCACATTAAACTTTTATGCACTGAGTTGTACCTACAATAAAGATGAAGATCCTTCCAGATTTTCTAGATACAAAGAGCTGGAAGGCAGATTCATTTTGCTTGTGAAGAAATGTTAGAAGACATTAAATATTCTCCTTCTCCTGACATGTATGTATAGTGTTTCACTGAAGAAAGACAGTTCCCTGCATACAACTGCAAATATACCTCAAATATAAATGTCAAAGAAAGAGTCCAAGGCCCTTACCTTCTACTCTGATGAGTTCATGCTCTACCTCCTTAAGCAGTATTAAAGTGCATAGCCCCACTGCCTTCATGTTACTTTTTATAGTAGTAGAATCTGGCAATATTAATGCTGAAGAAAGCAATGCTAATGGTGGAGAAAGCTGAAAGCTGCCTTTACTAAATGAGCAAGGAGTGGTCTCACCATCATCAGTGGATCAAGCCTGGATAAATGGAGGGATCTTTCAAAAAAAAAAAATGTGAAAGTGTAAAGTGCCTGAAAAAAAAAAAAAAAAAAAAAAAAAAAAAAAAAAAAAAAAGATAACATAAAAATTAAAGTAACTGTCCAAATAAGAGTTCAATACAATATCTGAGAAAAACAAATTCCAAATCAGTTCCCTGGAGCTGCATATAATACATGGGAGCTGTCTTACTTGTATTCAAAGTTTGCAATATTGTGTTTGTATTTGAAGGCAGGCAAAGAGTCAGAAGATTCATGGGGGTCGAAATGACCGTAGACAAGTTCTCATACAAGATTAAAAGGGTAATTAGAAAACTGAGAAAGAGCAAATTGTTTCCTTTTATTTGATTAGGACATTTAATATGCTCATGAAAATAATAGGACTGAAACCCAAATAAATAACTTCACCGGTAATTTTTCCTAGGAATGAAAACAACCCATTACCCCTGGTATATTGCCTACCTGCTCCAGGAAAACAAAAACAAAACCACCACCACCAACAACAAAAAAAACATAAACAATAAGTTTATTTAGGTTGAAGAAAGGGGAAGAAAGGAAGGAAGGAAGGAAGGAAGGAAGGAAGGAAGGAAGGAACGAAGGGAGGGAGGGAGGGAGGGAGGAAGGGAGGAAGGAAGGAAAAAGAAAGAAAGAAAGAAAGAAAGAAAGAAAGAAAGAAAGAAAGAAA
>JAACYP010030883.1:0-117809 GCA_011076525.1 Nettapus auritus
TTTTTTTTTTTTTTTTTTTTTTTTTTTTTTTTTTTTTTTTCTTATGCAGAGTCATTACAGGCAGTGGTTTTGCATTATAGAAGAGACAATAACACTAGACCTTGTTAGCTGTTATGAACTCCATGGAATTTTAATGATTATCTGAGATTTGAACATTTCACTCCCATTAAAGAAAAGAGAAAGTAGGTGTTTAAAATCCCTTGATGACTTTGAATTTTCCAGCCAGCTCGTCTAAATTCTGCTAAGGGACTGATTCTATATACGTTCACACAAATCCTATTAAAGTCAATGGAAGTCACAAGCATGTCTCGGGCAGAGTGAGACCCCCTGCTATCTAGTCAGTGCAAATTAACAGCTGGGAGTGGAAGGAATGTAAAAAAGCAAAAGCTCTTCACAGGGCCACATTGATATGCAAGGGATTTGCTTGTCAGGGTGAGATGTGCTATATGAAGTGAATGTTTATTGCACACTGCAGGGAGCTTCCAATAGTAGCCAAAAGGAGATATCTATAGTAGATCTAGATTGGAAGATGTCTAAAGGCTGATGTAGAGTGAGTCTTTTTGATACAGAATGCCTTTGTGACATTACTTATTCTTCATTAGAGGAAGAGAAGTTGACAGCATTTATAAATTGAGGTAAAAGAAGGTGGGACTCTTGACACTTTACCAGTATCTCTAACTTGACTGTTTTGCTGTATTTTGAAGCATGCATATCTATGGCTGTGGGTTGATGCACAAAACCCATTAAACTCCATCAGTGTTCCCACAGGAACTCAGGGAGAAAAGAGGAGATTTTCAGCTGAAATGGTGTGCACTTCAGTCTGATCAGGTGGGTAAAAAGTCATGGTCCCTGGCCACAAACATAAGCTTGGTTAGTACAGACAGGCAATCTCTACCTTCCTTACTGCAACATATCCTTTGCTCATATCCTTTTCCTGGAAGAAAACATTAAGGACTTGTAATCTGTATTTTGTTTGGGGTGACAGAAGAACTTCAAATCCTCTTCCAACAAGGGCCAGAGACAACAAACACACTCTTAATTATTTCTGCTCTTCTCCATTCATGTGTGTGGTGCAAAGGCAAATGCTGTTGCTACCTGGATCACAACACTACGCAACCCCCAGCTTTCAGGGGGCCAACCCGTGGGTGCCAGGTCCTTGCTCAGACATGCAGAAGACAGAGAGTGATGATTGCCCGAAGATTCACTTCTCTAATATTTTATTTCTTCAGATTAAGCTGCCAGCCATGTTACCAACACAGCAGTGGTTTTATAGAATTAAATCAGTTATAGAACTTGGAATTCAAATGCTTTTATTTATGTATTTATTTATTATTATTACTTAAGTTATATACACTGGTTGCATAAGTTACATATGTTATAACACAAATTATACCTGCAATACTATTATGACCTGCAGTCTGACTGATCTCCTGCAGATAGGTAATTACTTTCCAGAAGGAAAAAATATATATATATATATATTAATATATATATATATAAAATTCAAATTACTTTTACTAATGACTGCATCAGAGAACTTTGCACTCTATTCATGGACTATTTTTGAACAGAAAATGTGAAGATTCATCACTAATTTTGAGTTACTTGGCATGTTCTCACTAGGAGCAGTGCTAAATTCAAAAGCAACTCTCCCACAAATCGACGTGCACTAGCCAATTGGCCAAAATAGACAACATAAATCAAAGCCAATATAAAAAGTGCAAACAAATACAGCTGGGAGAAAATAAACTATCACATGCAGACAGGGGTGATAGACACAGAGGCTGGTAATTGCTGTGGAGTGGGACCATAGGACAAGTTTGGCTGTGAAGGCAACAACAAACCTGCTATTCTAGAAGAGCTCAAGCTCTGACCGATGATCAGGAATGTCTGATGCATCCTATCTGTCTGATGCAGCCAGCTGTCCCTCTGTCCCCATAGCTGGGACTTTAGAGCTTGCCAATCAGTGTCCAAATCAACATGGTTTGCCATGTGGCATGTTGAAACGAACCCTCAAGCTTTGCCTCTAGACTCTTGCTCTATGTTGGAGCAGATCTTGATTACAGATTAATTAGCAAATGCACAAGACCATCACTGGACATTAATAAATGTTTGCAAAACATTTTGAGTGTGAACACATAAGCAGATGTGAAGTGTTTTGTGTCTGCACCCTAGCGTCACACCAAACTTGCTGCTTTCAACACAGCAAGTCCTACCTCTGAGGATTTTACTAAGACTAGCACACACTTCTCCATGTGTCTGCTTTTCCTCCCTGCTGAAGCACAGTCCAAGATCCCTCTGAAAACATTCTCTATGGTACATTCTCTATGTACCAGCAAACTGCTACACTACTGCATCATGAATTTTAAAGACAGAAAAATTGCACATGCTTGTATCCAGTGGTTAAAGATGTGTACTTTATGAT
Organism: Nettapus auritus; assembly: GCA_011076525.1. Classification (NCBI taxonomy): domain Eukaryota; kingdom Metazoa; phylum Chordata; class Aves; order Anseriformes; family Anatidae; genus Nettapus; species Nettapus auritus. The sequence goes on from JAACYP010030883.1 coordinate 2,426, forward strand.
ATCCCTATATGCATAAACTCAGCTTGGCTACTGCTCATACACATGTGTAATCTGCTTCTTCCAGTCATTGCTTGCATTCCTGTGGAGCCAGCTTGGATGTCTGTGGTAGAGGTGCTGGGCAGCCACACCAGTCAGCCAAACCACAGCATCTGTTTTCAAGGCCCTGTTGAGCTCCAGCAGCTGACTACATGAAGGATGTGTGAGAACAGAGAGACTCTGCACCATGATGGGACTATCTTAAAATGGATCTGCTGAGTTTGTCTTGTGTCTGCCAGGCCCATCGGCTCTCAGTTCTTTTGGTAAAGTCTGTCTCTTCAAGTGTAATTATCTACTACTGTTAACTGGAATTAGTGGAGATACCTATCTAAATGCCATTAAGGTTCAAGACATATAGGCTGTGGTCTGCTGTCAATTCCTGTGAAGAAACACAAGGGTTTAGGTCTTCTTTTATGCCATATCTTTCTCTTATTTCAGACTAAAATTTCAGCTTTGTTCAGTAAACACTGAGGCAGGGTTATACCAAACCTGCATTACCTACCCAGATTTAATCCTAATAATTTATTTCCCACCAAACGTCTGCACTTGGGCTTCTTTCCTCGAGTCATACTGGGTAATGTTTTTCTACAGTCTGTCTCAGCTTGTGGTTGTGTTCATATAGGTGGGAAGGTTCGGTGGAAACCTTTGGCATCAGCAGGTCTTTCCCCCCTCCAATTTCAACAGCAGCTCTGACTTGGAAAGCAGAAACTGTCAGTCAGAAGCCCTCAGCCCCTGGCACCACCTTTCTTTCCTCCCTTCCACTGGCACTGAGTTCAAAGCAAAACTTAGCAAGAAAATATAGTTATGTCCCTCAAGCCCTGTGACTCGACACTGGCACACCAGACCTCCACGTGAAGAACTGTAATACAAAAAAAAATACCTTCCGGGAGGCTTCTGCCTGATTCTGGAAAGCACTGATGCACTCTGGCTCCAGGGAGAGGTAAAAAGTTGATTGCCACCCACTCAATAACCATTTCCTTCTGGGTGATCGATGGAGCATCATCAAAGACCCGTCTGGTGACAGGCGCCCGTTAGCTATTGGAGGCAGAGGACAAGGATGGCTGCATGATAGATACTTATGGAGAGGGAAGCAGCAAAGAGCACAGGAACAGTTAAGGGACTGAAATAGGCTTCCTGCTGAAGGGAGGAGCAGGCAGCAGTACAAGTGAAGGTGCATCGATTTAATCAGAACATTTTTTAAACTCAGAGCCCTGGCTGCTGTTTCTTCCAGCGTGTGCCCTGTGACATCTTGATGCACCAATTTGAGTATTGCTCACTCTGTAATCCCCAGGGGAAGACATCTGAGCTCTGAACAGTACTTTTGAGTCATATGTTCCAACTAAACCCATTTTCCAGTTCTCTCCCTGCCAAGGTCACTGAGTTTCTGACCTCACATACGAAAAATTTACAGAAAGGTGAGTAGAAAGAGAAATGAAGGCTCGTGCTCCTCCTCTGGGGCAGCAGCCTCTACAGCTCAGCCAGTGCAGTCTGTGGGCAGCATTAGCTGACAGCACACTACAGCTCTCCAACACAGGCAGAGCAAGGGGACAGCAGGGAGCAAGGCTACCTCAGAGAAACAATCTGCCCATGTTTTGCTGTGGAGATTGCACAGTGAGAAAATCTCTGCACTGGGGTGTATGCAAAAGCCAAGTGACTCCTATATCTACAAGAAAGGCAGCAGAGCCCTGATGGGGGGTGTAAATGGTGGCAGGGAAGTGGCTGCAGGTGAGATATGAGTGTCTCCATGAAGTGCACCTCTGGCCATGCCCTTGTTTTTTTCACTGGATGCTGTGGCTGTCCTCCCATGTCATCACTGCAGGATTAGAATATGAGAGATGTCCCAAAGCAAAAATAAACAAACAAACAAACAAATAATAATAATAATAATAAAATAAAAATAAATCAGGTGTGATTAGGAAGGTCTTTCTATCCCTTGTCTCATCTAAGTTGTGCTACACCAGTTCTTTGAATAGCCTCCCCAGCTGTGTCTGTGAGATGTTGTTACACAAATCTGCATGTTTTTAAACACATGGCCTCTACCTCTATGTCTCTTCTACTGGTCCTGTTTGAAGCAGCTCTGACACCAGGAGCAGTGCATACACACACACACACACACGTGCATGCTTGCAAGTGCATGGAGACAGAGTGATCAAAGAAGTTAATAAGATTTAAAGCACACAACATAAGAATCAGTAGTTCACATTTGACCAAGGAGAATACAGCAGGGACTTCAAACGGACATGTAAATCATCTGGTGTCCTATTTTACCTGTACTTTCATACACAGACCATATTCTGTTACCAACACGTGAGTGCAGCCACATCCTGCTGGAAGAGCCATTGGTGTGATAGTGCCTGGGCCCTCATCACTGGGGCCAACCAACTTCCAGCTCCTCTGCAGGGCAGTGGGTGCTATTTTGTGGCTCATCTCCTTTCATGTTATACACTCTGCAAAGTGTGAATGACTGGAATGGCTGGGAGTTAGGAATTGGTGTGCACCAACAACACACTCTCAGGGAGGGGACTTTTATCTCTGAGCCTCAATGGAGGACCTTGGAAACACTCAGACAATCAGACTTGGAAACACTCGTCAAACAATCAGACAACAGAAACAACCAGACAAGATGAAACCATCTTAATTTATTTGATAGGACTCCATCACATTGAGCCTTATGGAATTTAAAGGGTTTCCACTCTGGAAGCATGCAGAAGAAGACATCATAACCAATTATGAAACAACCAAAAATTAATTAATTAAATAAATAAATAAATGAAAACCCTTCCATCTGTTAAGACTGGAAAAAAATACATCCAAATTAAGGTTTAGGGGACGCATTTCCTGTATGCAAAAATAAAATAAAGTACATTCACTGATATAGCACCATCACTGAACTATCTGGAGTTACCAAAAAGGCAAAGACTGATGGACATAAACAATGCAATAAATCTGTATATAATATTTTGGCTTTTTTTATAATAACTGCTCAAATATTTTTGTATATATGCAAAGCGAACTTGGGAATAGCTTGATACTATGTTCTGTTTAATATTATAAGGAAAATTGAGTCTTCATCTTCTAGATTTTTACTTAGTATTAGTTATTAAAACTGGGTGGTGAGGGGTGGAAGTCTTCATTTGTTTGTTTTCTTTTCCAGGTGATTTGTTTGTTTTCCCATTTCAACCAATCCAAAAAAAAAAAAAAAAAAAAAAAAAAAAAATTCACTTTGTATTAATCTGGAAGTCTTTATTTAAATTAAAGTACTTTTAAGACATTATCTAACACCCTTCAGAGCTCTTTCCAGGGTTAATTTCTAAACTGAAAGGCCACAATTGACTGAAAAGTCAAAAGTTAGCAACAGATAACTACCAAAAAGAAATCTTGCAATATTTAAAGAAAATCCTTTGTTGTTGTTGTTGTTGTTGTTGTTGTTGTTGTTTTCAATTAAATTATTCTGTAAATTTTGACCCAAGCTGGTAAACTGTTCTCTTCTGAACATTTTTTTTAGCAGATCTTTTACGTGCAAAGAGAAAATTAACCATTGTTTTGTTTTGATCTTTATTGAATGTCCATCTTGTTTTACTGGAAAACAGTGGAGCAGGGAGTGGACCCAAACACTGCATACTAAATAACCGTGCATCTTCTCTAACACTGCAGTGATCCAGGATATTTTCAGAAGGGACTTCTGAACACCAGTTTATCCCAGCTTCCAGTAGGGAATTATATTTCTTAACTTAAGGGTATATATAAAAATGTATTTTAATTATATATAGTTACATACTTATAGATCTATTTTAAAATGAGCTTTTGAATAATTGCTTTATTTATTTTAAAAATTATATGAAAGAAAAGTGTGTTTCAACTATCAGTGTAATATATACTCCCACAGGCAAACATACATACATATATAGAGAGTGATATATAAACCATGCACTTCTTGGTTCATAGTGAATGTTTTGCTGCATGTCTTAAAAGTACCAAAATTGCTGTAAGGAGATAGCTTTGAAGATTTTTTTTATTATTATTGATATCCTTGGAAAATTCAGAAAATGCTGAGATATGAAGGACACCTCAGAGAATTTCATTATAACTCCACAACATTTTTTCTTATGCTACATGAAAGGCGTTCTTCAAAAGGTTGCAACATGTTGTACTGCTTAGCTGAACTGAGAGCACATTTTCCTTCAAGCATCATCAACCAGACCTGGGAGCAGAGGACCCCAAAAGATGTATAGGTCCAGGAAAGTGATTAAGAACTGATGGGTTGTAACAGGTGTACAAACACCAGCCAGATCATCACCTCCTGAGCCAGCCAGTATATGGCAAACCAAGAGAACAAAACAAAAAAGAGAGCACAAAACAAATAAAATAGTTAAAAGACGTTATTTCTAAAGTTGCACTATGGGCTTTTCCTTATGCATAAAATCCATGAAACTCCAGGAAAAACTTGTCTGCCCTACAACCCCAAGGTCCCAGAAGTCCCTCCCAGCCTCAGCCATTCTGTGATTCTGTGACCTGCCAAAGTCCCCTGGGAAATCAGAACCAACTCCAATTAGGTTTTCAACCTCCCTCTCCCACACTTCTCACTTCAGCAGATTGAATGAATGCCACTGATCTGAAGGTCAGAAGGGACCACCCAGTCCCACGCCTTCTTTCAGCCCGGGAATGGGAAAGAACAGGAGCAGCACTGGTGAGCACAGGCTGCGGTGCAGACAGTGGCAGTGCCATGCATTGCTGCAGTGAAGCTGTCTCTCATCACACAGAAATCTACTTGCAATACCTGTAGGAAAACATAAGCTTCTAATACAAAATACACTGAGAAAGAGCAAGCTAACTCCATGCATTGCTGCTTTAAGCCCCAACTCTGTGTCAGATGGCGGGTCAAGGAAGGGAACATGCTGGGTTTCTTCCTGGCACCAGTGCGTTAAGGTAACTTCAAGACCAAGGGTCAGATCATTAGCCGGTTTAAGCCATCATTACTATATCCACTTAGCTGGAATCAAGGAGATTTATCTCAGGGTCCATTTCTTCACTTAACATGCAGAAACCACAACAACATGGCTTGATGCATACACCCACCACTTCGCCTGACTGCCATCATGTTGCAAAAGCCCCATAAAAATTGGGTTTCACAACTATCACCATGCTGGGCCAGTCACGATGGGGAGATAAGGTCCTCTTTTCCTCAAAGGTCATGGCCTTTGGGATTCTGCATCTCACTTCCAAAGAGCCATAAAAAGAAGATGCTCACTGAAGTAATCCCAGGCCCTTTCTGGGGAGGATGTAACAGAGCCGTCTCTGGGACTCAGTACGGATGCATCTGGGATCTATTCACTCCCCAAAATTAGCTCTTGAAAACGGCCTAGGCATCTTAATGATCTGTGCTTAAGGGGGTTGGATTAGCATTACGCCAAGTGGCTTCAGCGCCTGCCCAGGAGAATCTGCTGGTCACAAGGTGGCTATGGACCAACAAGGCCATAAAACAGCTTAAAACAGTGTTTTAGCTTGCCAGATGAGGGCAATGGTAATATATCATAGCCAGACCTGTGAAATTTCCTCAGGGATATGGAGTGCTACTCTGGTCACTCCTTGAGAAAGAAGAATTCACAGTGAAAGATGTGCATGGGGAGGTTATTAAACTGATCAAGATAATGATTTACAAGAGGAGATGAAGTGGCTAAGTTTTATTTAGCTTCACGGAATTAAGGTTGACACATAATACATGGGCTGTCTCCAAATATGCCATATATAATCCATATTGCCAAATGCCGTGGAAGAACTGTTTGAAGTAGAGGATGACCAGGATGACTGTTGGCAAAAGAGCTGGAGCAAGCTACCTGTGGGGGAAAAGAAATATTGGGAATATGACTTTTCTAACCATCGGAGAAAGGACAATTTTAAGAACATAAGAAAAGTTGTGAGATTTTTTCATGAGATCCAGTTAAATAAGTCATGGAAATTCATGTTACTTAAGCTGGGGAATGGACTCAGTGGACCTTCCCATCCCTTCCAACCCTATATCATAGAAAAGTCAAAGGGAATTTTGTCATGGATTTAACTGTGTTCCCCTTAAAATGTTAACCTATCAGTTTGTATATTTGACATAATCAGTTCTGGATCCTCAAATGATTCACCACATTATTTTCAGACTTTAAGCTAAATGAATGCAAAAATTATATCTTCAGTAGGACTTCAGGACTGAGTGCAGAGATCTTAGTGCACTGAGTAAACTGCAGTGGCCACAGATACAGTTTGTTAATCAATTAAGTCTGTCTATTGCAGACCAGGATCTTTCTGCAGCTGTTAAACCCAATGACATGCAATGACTATTACGTAAGCTTTCATGGAACTCCAGAGAAGCTATCAGTGGCTTCCTGGCTGTAATTATTGAAATGATTCAATCTGGAATATGATGATTTTTTGACTCATTTGAAAGTGTGGACAGCTAAGAAAACCCTTTTCCAAACAAATCTGCAATTGTGACTCGGAAACCCAGAAACATTTCACTGAAGACAGTCATGCGTGAACACAGGAAGGATTAGATAGTACAGCAGATTTGACCATGGGTGCATCAAACCCTTTAAAAAACAAAATATGTTTTAAGGTGAACTACCTGTTTTTGTAAAAGGAGTTAGCCATCTTCAAAGAGGTCATGACCCTTCATCAGAAAGGGAAAAATGTAACAGCAAAAAGTGTTCATCCTGATAGAGCATTATTGTCAGTGGTACACTTGCTACATAAGCTCAGTTTTCAGACACTGAAAATGAAAACATTTGTAGAGGGGAGTTGAATTTTCAGTAAAAAAAAGTGACTTTAGTTACCCTTCTGGAAATGGGGAAAATCTATTCATAAATACACTTCATCCATACATTTTCAAGGTCTGTGTCTTGAAGTCTGTCTTAGCTGGACTCCTATATCTTGCTTTAGCTTAGGTCATTTGATCCTCTGAGAAATGATTGGTCCTGTAAGTCCACTATCTAGATATCTAAAGAACCTAAATTTCAAACTTCAGAATAGGACTATTTCCAGAGCTGTCTCTTAAGTATGTGGGAAAGGCATACAGATAGAAAACTTCTGCTTTACAGTTTGTACCTACAGAATGAAAGGGAGATTAGCCTAAAAAATATATTTTATTAGTTTATGCTGAACTACAGAGTTTGCTTACAGGCAATGCCATATCTCAATTTAGTGGAAAGAAAATGTTCCACTTAATTACCTATTGCACAGAAAGATACGCTATACCCAAGGACACCTACATATTCACATCTCTGTAGCCTGATTTCTGCAGTGTCAGGGGATCTCAAAATCTCTTCTTAATTTGCCTTTAGAGCACCCTGAGAAAAGCACCACTAGTTTTCCTATTTTCCAGGCAGAGAAAGGAAATACATAAAAAAGTGTCTCATGATCATGCAGCAACTCCTGCCCAGAATTGAACTCAGTTTGTTTCACCTCCAACAGTATCTTAATAATAAGGACACTGAATGTAAATGAGGTTCATTTTTTCCACAAAGACAATCTTGCTTAAATTTGCTGGACCTGATTTACAAGCCAGTGACACCAAGCACACAGAGGGGAAGGTACCAGGGATGTGAAGGGATTGGTCCCAGCAGCAGCAGCAGCCAGTGCCTGTTCCCTGCAGTAACTGACCTGTGGGGGAAAAAAAAAAGAAAAGGTAAAGAAAAAGGCCCATCCAAAAAAAAAAAAAAAAAAAAAAAAAAAAAATCCAGAAAAAAGGAGTTGTCATCTTGCCTGTCCCCCAGTGTCCTTGAGCTAGTGTGAAGCTGATTATGTGCCTGTGGCTGAAGCAGAAGCAGAGAATATCAAATGTCAGAAGGAAGTTTATCCTCACAAGCTTTCCAGACCCGTTTTGCACAACAAAGAGACCTGGCTAGTTCAGATAAGGGCTAGATGAGCATCACAAGTTTCAGTTGCTAATTTATCTGTGACACTCCACCCATCACTAGACATCTTCATTCCTAGATTGATGCAATTCCATTGATTAAAACAACATGGCCCATTACCAGAATAGCTCCATCTCACTGTGTTCTGCCTGTCCCACCCCCAGAGGGCCATCAGAAAACTTGATTCTGTCCCAAGTTAACAAAACTCCCACAGACTTCAGTGGAAGCAGTACTAGACCTGTATAAGTATCCATCCATCCATAGGTTGCCTCATCTATTCTTTCTCAAAAAAACAAACAAACAAAAAGATAATACTCCCTACCCCACCCTCCTTCCCACCCCATATCTTTCTTAAATAAAGTTTTTCTTTGTCTTTGTTTGAACAGAAATGCAAGCAGCTTGCATGAGAGATTTTATTTATTTTTTTTTTTTTTATTCCATCTGCCAGAATGACAACTGCTCTCAGAAGTTGACAACAGTTTGTATTAATAGGTGCCTGTGAAGAAGAGAAAGGACAACATTGTCACATCAGTGATCTGCTTGCCTTTTGAAACTTGCATGCTTCTGTCATGTTCTTGTTTCTCTCCATCTGTATGTTCATCTTTTTTTGATATGTTGACCTAGAAGTCCCTGCTTAATCGAAGAGTAAATCCCTGTACAGTAAATGTGAGTTCATAAAGAGTAAGCTCACTTTTCTTACTATCTCAGTTAGCTTCTGTCAGTCCATTAGAAGTGCTCCATAGGATTACTCTGATGATTCACATGTGGAAAATAATTTCTCTTCACCACCCTTGCAAAGACATCCCCAAAAAACCAACCTTGACTTAGTGAAATGTCACCTATCCATCACACAGATGGAGTTGCCTTCAGAAAAGGTGAGCTGCAAATCACTTCCTCAAGCTTCAATACATTAAAATGTTTGTTCTGCACCTGACTAAAAATAAAGAGAGGGCACAAGTTCAAATGCATATCTAAATATGGTTAGTTTTTCTCCACTGAACTCAAAATTATTATCTGTAGGTGAAAAACTCCCCTCAGATTCACCCCATCATCTGTCACCCTGAGGCTGACACTGTCTCACCTTGCTCCTCTCATCTGGCATCTGCCTCCTGCTGGGTCCCACTGACACTATTAAAAATCTCTCCTCTGCATTCACATCTAAGTGAATTAGTTCGTTGTTTCTTCCAAGATTTCCACATCTTTGGATGCGTCACTGTAACATATCCTGCTTTTAGTGTCTATTTCTATCTCTTCCACTTGGTTGCTATACATCAACCAATTTAGCCTGAATAATCATTTAGTTTGATTTATTCCATATGTAAATCAGTATGTCGAACTATTTGTTTGAAGAAATTTTAGCTACTACTTGTATGCAAGATGTTACACATTATTAAGTTCCATCCTATGGTAACAACACAGTTTTACCTCTAACCTAGTCTGTCTCTCTGACAATTCAGATTCATCTTTTAATAAGATAAAAATTAACAAGATAGATATGGGTCATTAGGAATGTATATTTATCTCTACCAAAACCAATTTTTTTTTATTATTATTATTATTTTTACATAACTTCAGGAATTTAAGGCATTAACCAACATTTTTTTCTGAGGTAGATTTATCACTGTGTGCAATATGCAGAGGAGTTTTCAGAGAAATTTTCTGCAGATAACCTACAGCTACATAGCTCTACACAACCTTCGAAATTGACCTAACATTTATGTTATAAATATGTTTCCCTTTTTTCCTCTACACTCACATTTAAAATCCTGGCATTTCAGCAGTTTGCAGCTAATTAATAGGTCACTCATAGACTGTAATGTAGTCACATATTAACATGTGAAGAGAGCAGCTGACCTCCTCCCACCACTGCAAAACATTTGCAGTGGTGACTTCAGTGGGTGAAAAAATATTAACCAGCTCTGCTGGGATCTCCTTGAATGAACATCTCACTCTCAATAGTCAAGCTTAACTTGTCCTCTGGAATATTGCAGCATCAATCTGTCACATATTAGGGATTTTCCCTTCAAGCTGTTAACATAGTTCATACTCAAACAAATACCAGTAATTAGCAGGCTTGTTGAGGAAAGAGAAACTGCTTACTTAGAGCTAGTCTATATGTGGAATTATTTTCATACTCATAAGGACAATCCTTTTCCTTAACTTGTGCTCATCCTAAGATTTCTTGCTTATTAATTTGCACAGAGAGGCAGGACTGTGAATCTAGTGTGTACTCCTGACCCATTCTCTCAGAGGATGATCTTTGTGGAAAGTTGCTCAGGTATTATCCCCTCAGGATAGCAGATAGATTGTTTTAAGCTCCAGTCTTGTCGTTTTTTGGGAAACTAAACTGCTCTGGATCTGGATCTTGTCTAGAAAAAAATTAGAAGCTGTAGGTCATGGTTTGTGCTGCAAAACTGGTGCCAATGATTTCATGGCAGATAGTCATCCATCTGAGTCAGATCAAAACTAATGTGGCCAGATTGTGTCAGAAGGGTAGAGAGCCACCGGAGGTGCTGTCTTTTAGATTAATCATAAAAGCAAAGTTCAGTCCTTGCTTCAGTCCAGGTACATTAGAGCTAGCCTCTCTGTGTGGTCTTTGTGGGCTACTAATTCTCATGTCCTTCATAAATCCCAGGCTGGTGTAAGATGCCAGATTCCCCAATAGACATCAGTAAGGTATTTTTGTTTCCTAGGAACCTGTAGTTGAGGTATTCTCTTCTCTTCATGAGCTTTTCCTTTGGAAATGACATATATACATCAGTGAAATAGAGAGAGAGAGAAGAGAAGGAAAGGAAAAGAGAAAGGAAAACAAAGAAAAATGGGAGAAATAGAGAAATGAAGAGAAGAAAAGGAAAACGAAGAGAAGAGATATATAGAATAAATTTTTAAATAAATACATTATTAAATAAATAAATAAATAAATCAGCAAGCTGCATCCGTGAAAGGACTTACTACTCTTAAGCTGAGGCTACCTTTCACCTCAGAGACCTGCCTGAACTAGAACGTCCTACTTCAAATTTCTCATCCAACTCACTATTTCTATTACAACTGCAAATCTGTGAGATCTGGCCTGGTGTATCACCAGGTTTCTCACTCTGCTATGGAGTATCATTTATTAGCTGGCACAGGCAAGACAGGCAGACCTACCTGTAGTTCTCCTGTTCTTTATGGGACTATTTGCGGAAAAGATGGAAATCTGGTAACAACCACAACAACAAAACCAATGTACAAAACATACTGCAATAACGCAGGGCAGGAATGGAGCATCCTCACTTCTTCTGGAGGCTAAAAAAATTAAAAACTACATTTGTGAACACCAAGACAATGTCTTGGCTCAGTCATTTTTGCAATAAGAGTTGATAAACTATGAGATTCTCTCCACAGAACCCTAACCTAGTGATCTTCCCAAAGTCATCTAGCTTCCAGAGCTATGTACAAAGTCAGACCTGTAATTATGGCTATGAGAGACAGACAATGAATGATAAAAATGAGTCAAGGTGGGAAAAAGCACTGTAACTTTCCATCTGTTTGTCATTCAGACATCGGGTGTAACCATCAACAGGCAAAAGTGAAGGTAACAAACCAAGGAGAGCAGCCACTTCTCTATTTCTCACTCCATGGCACCAAGGGGAAGGAAAATTGGGTACAAAGTGTCATAAGGGAAATGTAGAGAGTATCTTCTGACTGCAATTTTAACCCTGTGCAGGAGAATATGATTGCTTGGGAGGAAGAGCTACCAGTCTGTGTCACCCCTTGGATGGCTGTAGAAGGTGGCAGGAAGGAGCAAGGCTTGATCACTACAAATTTCTTCTAGCTAGAGACAAAGAAAGAAGATTACAACCCAAGTAATGATGGGAGAAGCTACTTAAGGAACCTTTAGGAAGTCATCATGCCAGATCCCAAACCAGGAAGGTGTGTTAAGACAACAGAAGATGGTCTGATGATGGATGGGATGGAAAAAGGTTCTGGGCCATGCCTGTAGAAGCAACAGCCATTGGGAAGGGTGTCAAATCACATGTGATAGTGGTTTCTGCACTTCATTAGTGACTGAGCAAAGACTGCAAGATACTTCACTTGGGTCCTCAGGACAGATATCCACCCACTGTGGAAATGAAAAGCTAGTTGTTCTTCTACACTGATCTGTTGGGTGGCAGCTGGCCTTTGGGTAAACAGTGAAAGCCTCTCTTACTCTACCAACAAATTCTCATTCTTCACGTGACTACCCAGCTGTACAATGGCAAGGTTTTTAAAATAAAATAGGCAAAGAAAACAAAATGGGAAATAAAGTTTTTCAATATTATTCACTTTTTAAATTATGCCCTTCTTGTTCCTGTAATAACAGTCCAACATTTGTTCAACTCTCCTCTTTATAAATTAAACCCCAAGAGAAAACCCTTTTCCCTTTTCATCTTAGAATGTAGCTACGTGAAAGTACTGACCCTGTGAATCAGGGGTCAACTATTATTTCTAAACATGTGCTTACAGACAGGCAAGTAGATGCTGGACAGATCCCAAAAGGTTGTGGACTGTGTTCTGGCTGCCTATTACAATTATTAAGGAGGTGATTCATTGACTAGTATTTAGGGCTGCCAGAATGTACCTCTCCATGCAATAAAGAGGGAAAAGTAGTTGCAACATTAAAGCCAGGCACTCATCATTAGCTGCCTGACTAACATTTTGACTTATGTCCCTTTATTTTACATGGGTCAGGGTCTACTATTATCACTTACCAAATATCAACACCATTGTAGGTTCCTGTGTTTGTAATCAAGAGCAACTCTATCTAAGCAGGGACATGAACAGAGCAGAGGAGGATATTGTGAACAGTGTATGAAGAAAGGCTGATTTCTCTTGAGAGATAAAAGTTTTTTATATTTGGTTGTTTTCACCTACTGCTTTTTAGGATTCATGGAGTGGGCAGTGGGATGGGAGCCCATGGCAGTGCAGGACACTCCCCACTCCCCCAGCATCACTCATGGGATGACCTCAAGTGCTTTACCAAAGGGAGTGAATGTTATTGATCCCCATTTTCCTAAGGAAATGGAAACATTGCACCATCACCGAGGTTGTAAACCCAAAGTGTTGCTCCCCGTAGTCCTCCTTGATATGTGGAGGAAGAGCTGTAGGCTGACCTGCTACCAGCCTCCAAAGCAAGAGCTGAAGCCAGGATTGCGCTGCTGGTCCGTGCTTAATCCACCCCAGTGCAGTGCAGTAGCAGGCAATTAGCTTTTTCTTTGTTGTGCAAACTCTCCTTCAATGCACCAAGGGCTATCAAAACCGCAGGTCTGCAAGTGAGCCTCACAGTTCAGACCAGGCATTAGTCCTGCAACAGAGGGAACAGGCGGAGATGTTTTGGCAAAGCTCCTCTTCCCTCAAGAGTCACAGTGCATTGCTTCCCAAACAAGCCCAGCCCTGCTTCCTCACTTAATTTTATAGCTACAGATTCATTTTGTAGCTCTCACTCTTCTCACAGGACTGTGTAAGAGCTGTCAGGTTCACACACCAGCCGTGAGACCTGCATGCTGGGCTCCCGCCTCCTCCTGCTGCATGTCAGGGAGTGACGGAGCAATGGATGAATCACTGCCATGCAGAAAAGCTGTCCTGCTTCCCTGGACACCTGAGTGGTACAGCCAGGCCATCCAGCAAGTAGTGGCAATAAACTGCGTGTGGCTCATGATTACCCTACACTCTTGGTTGCCACCTCATAGGACACGTCCCTGCACACAAACACTGCTGCCAGGGTGAAACGAGAAGCACAGTGCAATGTCTGGGCTACTCTTTGATCAGCTACCTGTGAAAACCTTGAGGCTTCCAAGAGAGCTGGTCAGCTTAATGTACCCTGAAATCTTTTACATATCTAGTACTGCAGACCCCATCCGGCTGGGTAGACAGTCTGCAAATTGCTTCTGAGGACATAATTTTTGAAATATTTTTTCAATCATGCTGCATTTATTGCTTCTTGCTGATTTGGCAATTTTGAGCCACACCTGTTTTACTTTGCTCATTTCTCTCCTGAACACGCACACAAGCTAAATTCATTGTGCTCACCTAATCACTTCTGTTCTGTTGCTGTTTATTTGAGATTCACACACACAGGCTCTGGAAAGGGAGATAAAATCAACCTGAGAGGCTTATCTCACCTATGCATTCCTCAAATGGGCCCATTTTACTTGGAAAGGAAGAGGATAATTTGATTCCTAACAGAAAGTGTCCTCCTTTGATCTGATATTCCTGCATAGCCACCCATTCCCCCAGATCTTTTCCGTGTGATGTTTTCCCTTTGTTTTTCTTCATCCCTGACTCATTTTACAGTAACGCATCTGAGATAACCCACTCTTCTCCGAGGGAAACATCATATTTCACCCATTGGCAGTCAGGCATAACTGCAAAACTCACAGCACTGCCTCTCTCCCAGCCTTCATCTTTAGACGATAAAACATTGTCTGGCTGGTCTTGCATTTAGGGCAGCAGATGCTAGTATTACCACATTTCAAAGGACCCCAATCAATCCATTTCCTTCATTGTCCCACTCTTGCAAAAACCTAGACAGAGAAGCCCGAGGCTTTGTAGTTTTTGAAGTGCTCTAATCTGGACAGATCTTAGCATTGGTGTCATAATTGATTAAGCTGTTGCCAGCATCCCCTGCATCTCCTGAGAGCTGTCATGGTTCACATTCTTCAGGGCACGCTCCAAAGTTCACACACTTCCACAAGGCACAGCTCAGCAAGAGTCAGGCATCATTAGAATAATAATGCTTTGCACTTGCATCTCACCTTTCATCTCTGGCTCCCAAGGCACTTTGCAAATACTCAGAGTCCATTTCTGCTACCCATCGTCACACTTTGTTATAAAGCACAGCAATGCCTTCCCCTTCCAGAAATATTCCATGGAGCTATTTGCAGTGACATACATTAAGTGCAAGTAAATACTTGTCAAATAATTGTCACCATGCTTTTGAGACAGAACTGTTATTCCTGTTTTACAAATGGAGAAACTTAAGGGTCTGCTTGTACTAGACTGCTAAGGGTGGGTGAGAGCTGCCCTGAGACCAGACTGGCTCATCTCCCACATTGAGCACCTTCAAGCATCACCTCAGGCAGGAGCACAGTGTCCCCAGACAGGATTTTTGAGCCCAAAACACAGACTGAGACATACAGGCTGTTTGCAGGCAGACTGTGAAGGAACCATGTGGATGGGAGGTAGGTCCAGTGGGGAACATATTACATTTACAGGTGGTCTGGAGGATCTTCTTTCAGTCTGGCAGATGATTTGCCAAAACGGATGCAGATAAGTCAGTGTGGGAGCTAATGGAGAGTACAGAGTTCCTAAATTCCTGCTCAGCTTCCCACATTTCACTGGCCCATGGATTCATTAGCTATTTCTTTCCTGGCTGAAAAAGAATATGTATATATTAAATGCATTTTTACAAATTTTAAAATAATAATAATAATAATTACATAATCCAAAAAAAAAAATGGAAGGGTACTTATCCCAATTGTGTAAACTGACAGAAATTCAGTAGATAAATGTTTTCTATAGGTTTATTTAATTCAAAGCTGGAAGAGAAAAAACAGGCACATGTTGATCTTGGTGTTCATTCTGTAGGAAAAGAGACTTGCTGTGTGTCAAGTAATTTTACAACAGTGTTCTATAGAGGGGATTATTCCCCTCCATAAATGATGGGGGGGGGGGGGGGGGGGGCGGAGGTAGGAGAGGGGGAGGCTGTTCTCTGTTCATGCTAAAGGTCTGTCAATAAATGGCCAAGCAAGAACAAGGGAAGAGGCCACAGATGGAGATAAGGAGGCAGCAACAGGCACTGCAGTTTGACTGAGGGAGTCGATGCCTTTACTGGCTGCCAAAAAGCACAAAGGGAAGACTCAGCACAGGTCAGCTCAAAGCAGAGCCCTGACCCAGGAGACTGAGAAGCTGCTGTTTTCTTTATCTCTGCTTGTTTATTGGATGCTTCTTAAGATGACAACTTTGCACCTCTGCTTATCTGCTCCCTCATTTTCTTCTGTTTGGACTGAAACAGAGAGAAGGCAGCAGGTTACTAAATTAAACTAAAATAGCTTACTACAGAAAAGGCAAGCTGACTTGGAAAACCAGGAACCATGTCTACTCTTACCAGCTGGAGTTTCTCCCAGTTCTACAGCCATTAAAGTTATGAAATGTTTGGATGTTTTACTAATTCCATTAAGAACCAGAAAGGCTGTTCCCACCATGACCAGAAAATGAAGCAGCAACAATCACACGGGAAAAAGCTCAGCTTTCCAGACTCAGCAGTTTTATTAGTGCAAATACCCTCCAGATAGGCAGCCAAACATTTGACTGCTTCTTTACATTGAACCCTATCACAGGCTGCAGAAGCTAACCCAGCATTATGAGCCTGCTTCTCCGGCTCATTTAATCAGCGAGAAGGAATGGCCCACCGATGAGGGCTCTGACTTGTGATTCAGATGTGTGCTGATTTATTTATTTTTTCTGCTTTGTGGACTGCCTGAGTGACTTTGGGCAAGTTGTTAATTGTGTCTGTGTCCCAGTTCCCCATCTGTGAAATGGAAATAATAGCATTGCCATGCTGTGAAATGGTATTAAGAAGGTTAATTTCAAGGCACTTGGTATATAATGCTAATGCAAACCTTGGAACCACCACTGCCTGCCATTCCCAGGCTCGATGTCTAGCCTGGGTCTAGTTCTTCTGTGGGACTTCTCCAGCAGCACCAAATGCTAATGTGACAAGCTCAGGGCATTTTTTTCCTGAACTTTTTGGTATTGTGTGTGTTTTTTCCTTGATCACTCAGCTCCTGAAGTCAAGCAATTCTCAATTATCTCAATCTTCATTAAAATAAAGCTTGAAGTTTACCAGTCAGAAGATTGCAGGATGGGAGGTGGTAGAGGAAAGAAATGAAAGTCTGACAGCATGAATACCAAAACACCTGAAACAGTTCAACATTAGTTATTTTAAAACATCATGATTTCTAAGTTGATTGACTTTTATTTTATTTATTTTATTTTATTTTATTTTTAAGGACAAAAAATGATTTTTAAGTGCAGAATTGACAACACTGTCTTTTGCTTTTCCTGTTTTTTCCCCTTCAGGTGCTGCTACAGATCAGCACAATTCAATACAATTAACCCAAGCAGGTAACCAAATTACAAGCCCAGCACCGCCTGGTTCTTTGAGAAATACTCAGTGAGAAACTGAGTTTCGCAGCCAGCACAAACTATGGCTATCTTGCTCACCAGGCAGCAACGTTACAAGTGCATTAGCATTTAGCAAAAGCGTATAAAGTCACGGTGCCTGCCTGGAGGAGCTCACAGCATCACAGTACAGACAGAGGGACTAGAACAGGAAGCCACATTAAAAGAAAAAGAATTAAGCAGAAATGTTTGTTACGTATTCCTGCAACCACATCAAGCCTGGGCAAAGGGAGGAAACTATAGTGTCCTTGAATGCGGTCCCCACTCATAAATCCAGGCCCTTGCAGTCACGCGCAGCTCGGCACGGATCGGCACATCTTGGCATGGCTCATCATGGTTCAGCACGGCTTCCTAGCGCCTTTCCCAGGGCCACCCCTCTGCACCAGGCTGTGTGGAGTGCAGCAGAGAGGCATGCGTAAGTTAGCTGCAAGCCACACACATAATTAAATTACTGGCTGGTTCAGCTAGTGAAAGCAGGCACAAGCTACTTACAATCTGTTAACATTTTCAAACCCAGTCATTAAAAATTCCTCCTCTCAGCCTGTGCCAAAAGGAGTGAGTAAAGTCTGAAGGTCCTCAGCTCCTCCCAGTGCAAAATGTCTTCTTCTTGTAGCAACCCTATTTCTGGCACAACTGCACAGATCCCAGCCCATTGTAGACCCTTGTCCATCACAGATGCCAAGAGCCTCCTGCTGCCTCTTCTACACCAGTGTTGGGGTAGATTGTGTGTGGTCTCAGCCTGAAAGGAGGGACAGCTGTGTCTGGCCTGGATCTCATCAGAGAGGCGCTGCCTAGTCTTCCGAGGAAGCTAAGAAATTCCCAGGCAGGGGCACAAAGGAAAAAAAATCTCAAGAGCCAAAGAAGAGTGTCAGACAGAACCATGGAGGGACCTTCTCAGGTTATGAAAAAAGTCATTGCTAGAGCTAGGCAGAAAATGAGGGACCGCCAGTCCCTAGACTGAACTATGCTCCCTTCCCTTAAACCAAGTCAGGCCAAGGCAAATCAAGATTTAAAAAATAAATAAATAAATAAAAATAAAAATAAAAAAGATCAGGCTAAAAGATCTGTCCTCTGTATCAGGGATGGCAGCACCTCCAGGTGATGTTACTGGTAACAATAACATGTTCCTAAAACTGTACAGAGTATGATTTATCCTTGACTGCTCCATGGAGCTTAACTGTAACTACGATCATTCCAGCTTCTTTGAGTACCTCAAGTCCAAAATAGCAAATTTTACAGGTTAATCCACACAGTAGAGGCACAAGGGGCGATATAACCTGATCTGACTGTGCAGAAGTGGTCAGTATGTACCAGATATTTAGCATTCCTCTGCAGAAACCTATCAGGCTGCTGAGTGGAGTGCTGCACATCCTGCTCTCCCTCTGCATAGGTTATTGCTTTCTTAAAGAGAAAAAGTAAATGGGCCAGATCTGCAGCTGACGTAAATCAGCATCTCCCTCCTGTAGTCAATGAAGCTACACCAGCGGGCACTAGCCAAAGATCTGGCCCAGTGAGTTTAGTGCCATGAGGTTATGAATCACTGTTATTATGTGGTGCTGCATGTAATTGTCTGATCCCTTCTCCCCATCTCCCCGAGGGGTCCAGAGCAGCCCTTCTCGTAATGCTGCCAGCAGCAGGGGGAGAGGAGAGTGTAATGTTCAATTATCTTTTGCATGTTTTTCCAATAGTAAATCACAATGGGGGATGTGACCCCCTGCTAATTGGAAGTCATGTCCTGTGGGGTTCTCTTCTTCCCTTTTGCGCCAGTGTATGTATGTATTTGTATTAAATAATGATAAATGGCACAAATGAGAAGTAGTATATTCCATGTAGTTATGGATCTAAAGAAGATTCTTCTCATTGGCCTGTTTTTATCTAGTTTCAGAAGTGTTCAGTCAGCCAGACTCTTTATGCTGTGTTTTAACATGAAAAGCTAACTCTGATGGAGAATCCTTCAGCCAAACCTGACTTAAATCAACTGAGCTGTTCCTGTGTTATGGGAGGATAAAGTTTCTTTCACTACCATCCACATGATCTGAAATCGCTCCATGACCGCTTTGTGTTTCAGAAAGGGCAAAACCTAGAGATGGTAATGCAGTACACAAGAAGCATTTCTGTGTAGCTCATCAGCAAGCCAGTTTAAGTTTACAAAGGGTTTTAATCTGGGTGAAATTCAACCCCGTGGTCAATAAAGCACTCACATTCCTCCCAGAGCTCAGCAGTGAGGCATGGGCACCAAGGGCTGAGATTGGCAGGCAGAGATATCCCAAGGGGGCTACCCAGGCTGTGACATCCCGCTGGAATTGTGGGGTGAAGACTGTGTTGTCCTATGTCACACAGGTCCAAAGGTAGTCCTCCTTTCCTTTTGGACGAGGGTCACCTCCATGTCTAAGACCTTTTGGTGGTGAGGTCCATCCCAGTGCAGCGCTGCTGCTTCAGGCACTGTACAGGGAGATCACCGCTCTTCCTTTCCCCTTTTAGGGCTATGTCTTAGGTTTTTACAGTCTTGCAGGTCCATGGGACACAAGTACTTGGTTAACCTGTTCTGCAGGATGTCCCCAGCAGTTGGCTGCAGCTCTGGAAAGAGCCCATGGCACTGTACCATGACCAAATATGACCTCCTAGAAACATTATCACCAACCTCTTCCCCCAGCCTGTGCCAACATATCTAGCATGCTCTCATCCCATCAACCAACCCAGCCCTGTCTCACGCATGGAAGGGTGATCCTTGAGAAGCTTGTTACATCACGATGCTGCGAGACACTATTGTACCCCTTTGAAATGTACCCAGCACCTATTGCATCATGAGAGATGTAACAAGAACATGATTCTAGAAGGATAAAAGGTGTTTCTTTAAGAGCATATTAGCCAATGTATTTAATGAATGCATTTTAAATGCCAACAGCAGACGGAACAAGGTGTATTTCGACACATATTAGCTGATTAAGGAAAACCTCAGGAGGAAGTCTAAAGGGAACAAATGAACTTGGCAAACTCGAGAATCCAGTCCACAAATAATTTAACAGGATTTAGGGCCCTAATTCAATAAGGTACTTAAAGACAGGTTTTTAAAGGTAGTTAGTTAAAAATCTCATCCACAAACATGTAATGACCTCTAAGCCTGTGCTCAGATCCATCACTATTTATTTCAGCAAAGTAAGCAGTACTACAATGCTCTGCTGAATCAGGCCCTAAATCAAGGCTAATCCAGAAATTATCTAAATCCTATGCAAGGTACTAAGGAAGATTCCTCCTCCATTTTTTTTTTTTTTTTAGGGTTTGGAACTCTCTTGTAGAAAAACATCTCAATATACTAAATTCTGTGTGCTGGTTACAAAAATTAAAAAAAATAATAAAAAAAAATCCATAGCAAAGTAATCATTTTGTGTCAAACACTGTCAGAACTCCTGAGAAGAGCAGAGTTTTGAATTTCAACAGTGGAATCAATAATCACTCACTGTACAACAATTCGGAGATTTGCAGCACAGAAATATCCAAATGACACATAGAAGCGAGGTTTTATAAACAGCTCTTCTCCCTTTTTATATCTAATTATGAATACAAATCACAGTTGCCTCTGAACACTAACCCAGTGGGAATCTTAGAGGGGGAGGAAGTGAGAGGAAGCGGATGTTCAGATACCACAGGGATGGGCATTGTGTAAGAGCAGGAATCAAATATAATGAGTCCTACCCTCAGCAAGTGAAAGTGGCAGAGAACTAGGGCAAGCCTGAGGCTTTGGCATCTCTCTCAACTGGATGAGTGGAGGGTGAAGAGGTAAAGACCCTGCACGGGGATTCTACCACTCCATCTGGCTGCTCTTAAAAATGTTTCCAAAAACATTTTAAGAAACAGAGAGGGGGGATGAACAAGGTAAAGAAGAGATCCTTGACACTCTGTAGTTTTCTCACCCCTGCAGTGAAAACAAAAGAGATCTTGGGCAGATCTTGAGAGAGTGAGACGATCAGATACTGGTGAGATTGCTTTAAAGCATCTCCAAAAAAAAAGTGGCTGACTCCGCATGCTGCAATGAAAACCTGATAAACATCAAACACTCAAGAAAGCTTCAGATACAAGAGGCTGAAGTATAATGTGTTTCTTTGCACCCCAAAGAGTCTCTTCCCACACCTCCAGAGCTCCAAGTGCCTTGGGTGCCAGTCGTGCTGTACAAACAGCCCAGCTTTGCCAGGGCCCCAAGCCAGGAGTGACACATGCACATGTAGGTGACAAGAAGATCTGAACACTTCCTGTCCCCGCTGGCCACAGGAGACAGCAAGTTCCACCACTGGCCTGCTTTTCCTCTTGCAACCCCCACCCTGGCACAGGCAAGTGTTACCCTCAAGCAAAGCTGATAGAAATTGTTTAAGTCTATACGGGAAATGTTTGGGCCTGTGCTACAAAAGTAATCATTTTTCAAAGAGTACCTCGTGCCTATAAATATCCCCCAAATGTGCTACTCTCAGAATGCACAAGTGTTAGAAATTGGACTACATTTCTTTTACTAACATTGCTATGTTGGGGAAGTTATGTGGGAGTTGCTGGACTGTTTTTGTTTGTTTGTTTGTTTGTTTGTTTTGGGGGAATGGTATTTCTTTTGAAAAGGCACTTTAAACCATATTTTTACTTCCTAGGGAAAATTATAATATGCTTTGGACCCAATCTGTGCCATCAGTATTAACAAGTACAGGTAGGTGTGTGGAAGCATGACATCCCTAAACAAAGTTGTGCTGCTAATACTAACCTGTACTGATACAAATCCTCTAAAACTCTCATCAGCTAGCAGAAGGGTTGTTGGTGTAATTCTGGTGCTGATGCTTTAACAGTGAAGAATAGCTCATATTAATGGTATTACAGAATGTTTTAAGCTGAGAAGTTATTCTTGGCTCACCAAACAACTGCAACAAAATAAAACAGTCATATGTAGAGTTCTGTGGATGTAAATACACTAGCGTAATTTTAGTGTACATTTTACTGTTCAAACAGTGAAGTATGAGGAGGTTTATATCTACACCTTTCTCTCTGTCAACAGATTTCCCATGTCTTACCTTCACTGTCCCACACAGTGGTGAGAAAGCCAAGGTAGCCAAGGCTACAGGGACCTGCCCACCACAACCACGCATGCTGTGTGTATATGATGTACACTGCCTGCAGAGTCCTTCCTCATCTGGATTTGGCTGTGCTGATTGCCCTTGCCCAAGAACTGCAGAAGACCACCCTCCATCTCTGGATTGTTGTAGTAGAACATGTGGGTTCTCCCTCCTCCAATCCACGTCTGTTTCAGCTCAAGTATTTGGACTGTTTCAAGTGTGCAAATCAGACAGTACTTCTTCTGGAGACCCTTCTACTTGCAGCCCATGTTGAAGATGTCTTTGGCAGAAGGTCCATGACAAACAGACAGTATTCATGATTTAAACCAGATATTTGCAGCTAGAAGCTGTGTAGCTGGAAGAGTGTTGGCAGTTCTCTTGTGTGCTTAGTGACAACACAGAAAGTCTATGGAAATTTGTTAATGCAGTGGCTTTCCCTGGTCTTCACTTTAGTGAGTTTTGGAGCTCTCCCCACTGAACTGCCCACAGGGACTGTTGTGTGTATGACTAAAACAAACAAACAAACAAACAAACAAAAAGCAGTTAGAGCACAGATTCATTAGTCACAGTCTAATGGCTGAGTTATAACAGGATAAGATGTAATCAAAATACGGGGAAATTTCAAAATTTAGGTTAAAAAATTACAGTGATTCATTTTAGAAGAAAAGTAAAAACCTAGAAAATTTCCTAAGTGCAGAAAAATGGAAGAGAAAAAGAAGAAGAAGAAGAAAAAAAGGACAGGCAGAAATAAGCACGTTTAACTATTCCCGAATATCAATAGTGTCTCCTAATGTTACTTCATATCTACATATGAAAATCCTATGATCTCTGAATGCCTGACTAAATCCAGACTTTTAGAGTTGGAAAAAGTAGCTGCTGACTTTTGAGACCTGTGAAGAGAAGTCTGGAAGAGTCAGTGCCCCAGCATAAGCAAAGATGGACAGATTTTCTAGAATCCCAGGAGAACACTGGTGTGATGAGCTCCATGACCTGGTGGCATGCCATCTCCATTTCTCTGTCTCTGTGGTGGTTTGGTATCAAAGAACCTAGAAACCATAGAAAACTTTATTATTATTATTATTATTATTATTATTATTATTTATTTATTTATTTATTTTTACTTGATATATGTGCTCTAGGACTATATTTCCTGGGAGTCTGAACTCCCCATTCAGCAAGCAGAGAGGAGTCTACATGGATTTTGACATACCTCCTTGGTCAACACCTGTGAATTGAATATCTAATTACTGCTTATAATTTTTCCTGCTTTTCTTCCTAATGAACCTGTGGAGACCTGGAGAAAGCAAAGAGTAAGCTTCTACTCCCCACAAATCTGAAGGGACACACAGACGCAAGTGCTGTACAGTTGGGTTCAAACCCTGTCTCCACTATAGGCTTATTGTGTGGCTTTGGGGTGATGATACCACTAAGATTCCTCAAAATCAAGATTCCTCAAAAACATGAAGATATCTGATCTACCTCCTGTAAAACACTCTGACAACATACAGTACTGAGCCAGTGTAAAGAATTACTCCTACAAGTTGAGTTTTGCAATTCTGGGCTTATAAGCAGCTCTTGCAAATTTCATTTGTAAGTGGGTTTCATGTGTACATTTTCCCACAGAAGTATTTTTTTGGTGGTTGCG
Source organism: Nettapus auritus (assembly GCA_011076525.1). Lineage (NCBI taxonomy): Eukaryota > Metazoa > Chordata > Aves > Anseriformes > Anatidae > Nettapus > Nettapus auritus. Next base: position 26,293 of record JAACYP010030883.1, read on the forward strand.
TGTAACTCAAAACTGGCAGGTTTGTTTTCATGTGTTGTGCAGAAAGCAAGAGTAGATTGCAATTGTCCTACAAATCTTAGAATAAATCTTTACTATAAATCTTTATTGACCAGTCTATGAATTTGCATTACACTGGAGTGGGCATTTCTCCTTGTTTTCTGTAGAGAAAGTGAGAGGAAAAATAATTTTTGTTCTCTGGTGAGGTTTTAATTTATATCCAAATGTTCTTTGGGTTTCCTGTAAATGGGAAACCAAACATGGAGAGGAAAAAAATAAATTAAATTAAAAAAAAAAAAAATCAAGCTGTCACTTAAAAGAAACACAAACTTTGATTTTTATCAAAGCATCTCACATTTCTAGTGCTTTTCAGCAGCACATATTTAATGTGATATGTCATCAGATGGGAATGAAGAGGCAAATTACATAAATAAAGCAGTTCACAAAAATGTATTGCATCTGGAACAAGCTTGCAGGATGGATTAAGAAACAGAGTCTCTAGTATGAGCCTGAAGGTTCTTAAATGTGAGGTTCCTCCTATGAAGAAAGGCTAAGAGAGCTGTGACTCTTCAGCCTAAAGGAGAGAAGGCTCTGGGGTGACATTATTAAAGCTTTTCAGTACTTAAAGGGGGCTTATAAAAAAGATGGTGAGCAACTTTTTACTCAGAACAGAACAAGGGGGAATGGTTTTAAAATAAATAGGGTAGACCTATATTTGATATTTGGAGGAAATTCTTCACTCAGAGGGTGATGAGGCACTGGCGCAGGTTGCCCAGAGAAGCTGTGGATGCCCCATCCCTGGAGGTGTTCAAGGCCAGGTTGGACAAGTCCCTGAGCAACTTGATCTAGTGAGTGGCATCCCTGCCAGGGTGGGGGGTGGTGGAACTAGATGATCTTGAAGGTCTTTTCCAACCTAAGCCATTCTAATACTAATACTTCTAATAACAAAGTAACTAATTTCAGTTCATTAAAAGGAGATGCCTGAAAAGTCTTCACTTCCAAAATATAGTAAATTCTCAGGGACTGCTGGAAAATGTCTTTCATCTCTTTCAAATGCAGACACGTGGAAAACAAAAATTAAAGCCCATGAGATTTAGGTACATAAATAATTTTGAATGTGTAGGTCTTAACTGCTCCAGTCCCAAAGTCCCAATATTCTGAGGACAAAATCTAGGCCTGATTCCCAGAGAAAAAACTTCTGGAAGTACAAACATAAGACACCAAAAACATTACATTACTCTTGCTCCTGGAAGAGATAATTAGGACTCAATGGATGCCCCTTTCAATACTGAGACCATCAAAAATAAAATAAAATAAAATCCAAGATGTGCAGTGCTGATTAAAATTTCCTTGTTAATGAATGTCAGTAGATATTTGCTATATTTTCTGTCTGAAAAATGAAAAATATGAAATATGAAAAAGAGAGCATGATTTGTTCACTTCATGTAGTATTTCAGCATCATTTCTAGGATTTTGGCACTCTTTGGCAACCTGCATTTCTTGTATCCTATCACAATAACAAGAAGCACCAAATTCAGGAGAAAGGGATGGTAAAAAAGTTAAATACCTCTAAGCACAACATCGCATTACACTTACCTTAATATTACAACAGACAGCCACCAAAAAATGTCCAGGTTTAGCCTGCTCCCACCTCCAGCTACCTTGCGTCAGATCTAAAAATCACCTTGAAGAATCTAGTCTGTTTGCTAAAACAGCAGAAAATAATTTTATTTTATTTATTTTATTTTATTTTATTTTATTATTTTATTTTATTTTTTAATGTGTGTGGTTAGTTTCCATGTCAACTCACCACACACTCACATGATCACTAGATGCTATGTGAGGGAGGGGCAGGAATATGTGAGTGAGGGCAGAAAGGGGAAAGTAGGTTACATCAGATGAAATTGAACACCAAACTGCACCCCAAATCCCCAGTGACACATCTAAGTGTACCCATGCAGTCATCAGAAGTCTGAATGGGATGCTGAATTATGTGATAATCCATAAAGGCTCATATCAACATTAAATAGCAAACAAAACCTGGAGGCTTGCGGAATTTTAGCTAAAAGTTTCAGACTATAGCAGGCACCAGAGAATTAGCAGCACAAACACAAGAGTAAAGTTAATAAACCATTAATAGTTAATGGTTTATTTTAATAGCAAAGACCATTTCATTCCAAGAATAATAATAATCAACCTGCAGTATATAAATATTTAAAGATTGAAATGGTGTTAAATTAGAAAGTAAGGATGCTTTATCATCAATAGACCCTGTAATATATCCCTATGGTTAGGATTATGTTTTAATTAAACTTGTAAAGCGAATGTTTGACATCTCGTGATACTGTAGTGAGGAAAGTACTATTTTTACCAGTTATGTGAAAAGGACAAAGTGTTACCTAGACTACTTAGCCTATAGGCACAATTCATAAAGCACATTTAATTTGGATGATTTGGAGACTTTTAAGAAAAATAATGTGTGTTTTTGTTAGTTAGAGGAAAATGTAAAAAGATCTCTAATAGCACTACAGATCTTGCTTTTTAGAGTCTGATAACAAACTTAAAATCTCCAAGTATTTCTGTGAAGGTTGCAATAAGGAGTAACAAGGGGTGTTTACCTTGTAATTTGTCATTTGTACTAGATTAGAAAACAACAATTCTGTAATCATCCAAAGACTTTCCACATGACAACAGAAAGCTGAACCTTACTGAAAAGTGGCCTATATTCATTTATATCAGTATAATTATACAATATTAATTAGAGTTTAGAAAACATTACAGTTATATACACAGCATTGCTGATAACTTTGCTAGAATATAAAGTTCAGATGTCATATACAATTTCAAAAAGGATTTTGATAAATCTCAGTTCAGAAAATAGCTGAGGATAATGTGCTTTATCAGCTAGATCTGTCAGAATCATGGTTGTAGCGTATGCAGAGAATCTAAACTAGTTTTAGCAATTAGTTCAGGTATCGATTTTGAAGCCTACGCTAAAACATGGTAATTTCTGCCTGTGCCTGTGCTAGCCCAATTACAGACAACTTGAGTTCCTCTGCAGATATACACAGCTGCAACCTAGGCTAAGCCATAATGGCTTCTTAAGCTAAAGCCAGCAACATGACCTTACTTCAACAAAGCACGTAAAACCTACAAACATTGAAGTCAAGGGGACAGGAAAAAAAAAAAAAAAAAAAAAAAAAAAAAAAAGTGTATAATTAAAAATGTACTTTGCAAAATCAGGGCTCATAAGATGCATTAGAACTACGAAATGCTCTGCAGTTGACCAGAAGTCCATAGATATTTTGGAACTGACCCTCTGAGGCTCAGCTTGCATTCACAGCTCCATAGTTGAACAACACTTGGTCATGTAATGACTTTTTTGAATTTTGCATCTGTCAGAAGGGAATCATATTGGCCCAGACATTCATGTTGCTAAACTGCTTGCCCTTTTCCAAGCTCTCATACTTAGAGGTACACCAAGCTTATGTTACTAGCCAGACAAGACCTTGATGTCTGGACATAATGTTCACTAATGAAAACTGGGCCATTCTGACCGAATCTGATAGAATATATTTATGAAAGGTGTGAGGAGCTCATTTGTTAAGTTGTGTCTGATATTAGTAGATTGCTTCTGACTGGCATGAGTAATTAATTTAAAATCCACTGAATTGTTTTGCTTGTCATGGACAGAATACAAATATGGGGAGGGGGGGGGGGGGAGGGGGGAAGGTCCAAGGTAAATTCCTGTTTCTCCTACCAGCAGATGGTAGTGGAATGCTGTTGCTGGAAGACTGCATTCCCTCCCCGCTTATTCACACCTTTGTGAGTCTGCTTTGAAAAATGCAGAATAGCTACGATGTAAAAAAGAAAGATTTGTCCTTTGGCAATACGCTCATTACAAAGTGCTAGTTCAGCACAGCAGAAGAAGAAGCAGAGGACATGACTACTGCTAAGACAGTACTTCCTCCTCATTTTCCAGTAAAAGTTTAGCATTAAAAAACAGTTCCTTCATACAGTAGTTTTTTCATATAACAGAATTATGGACATGCAAAAGCTAAAACATTTGCTGAAGCTTCTAAAAGTGAAGCAATTCCACTGAGGATGAAAAGCTGCCTATAAACCATACATTTGTTGAAAAAAGTCCTCTGCATTTAGAACACGGATTAAGTCCGTGTTTAACCTTTGTGTCACAGTTGTATCTGGAGACCTTAAGAGTCCTAATATCCATTAGTTTATGGTGTGCCAAAGGAACTGAGAGGTGAGGTGATTTGGTTAGGGGAAATAATGATTTGGTAGCAGTGCTGACAGGTAGGTGAAGTCAACATAAGAGACTTGTGCTGCCCAGTGCTAACTAGCATTGCCAGACTTTGTTAGCAAGCCCATGCTCTGCATCAGCATGAACACTCTTCTCCTACCCCAGTCTTTCCTTTTGACATAACTTATTTCTTTGAGGTAAATGAAAGCATACTTCAAAACTTTTCTGGTGCATCTTCTGTGGAAGAAACTGTCACTGTATCCAGCCCATAAATCCTTTCCACTTCATAGAGGCTATTTGCTGTTAATTTCAAAAAGTATTTATAATACTGACTTTATGTAGGCATTACTCCCACCAATTTCTGACAATTTGGTCCTATGAGTTTTATTTTTCCAATGTGTAAACAGAAATGGTAGTCTTTAACTTTTTAATTTGAACACTATGATTTGTTGCTTAGCGGGATATCACTAATTATGTAGCACCAAGAACTCACTGAGATCCTTTAGACATCATCCATGCCAATAAATCAAATAATGCTGGAGTAAGTCCCAGGCAAGGAAACTTGAACATCACCACTGTTGACAGTCCCTGGTGTAGTTTGGGTTCATACATTTTCTCAAAATAAATAAATAAATAAATAAATAAAAAATCCCTAGGCACAATACAGAGGCTAGCATGGACCAAAGACCATTCCCAATATGTGATTTGGATGCTGGATTTGGAGCCAACCCATTTGGTATGATAAAACAGAAAAGGGGCACAAGGACCCAGTGCCAGAGAATTGTCCTGCATGCAATTACTTGCCTGGACACATGTCCAAAGAGCTTTTCAAGCCCTGAGTAAAGGATGAACAAGGCAATTTGTTAGTGGTTTTAAAAACATATTCATCAATGCCCTAGTCAGACTCATAAATAAAAGCACAGGATGTTGCTATCATTAAGTATCCTGATGCCAAGTCTCTGTGGATATGTCTATACTAAGTAAAAAGGCCAGGGCCTGTCCCAGGATGGGATGACTGATGCCCAGACTGCTGGACTCCCCCTTTACTCTTAGAAGTACCATTTGGTCAGCCTGCCTGTTGCAAAAACATTGGCATGATCTGTCCTTGAATCAAGCCAGAAAACCGGGAAGTTTTATCCGGGAAGGCTATCCTGGGTAGGCTTTATGGACAATGGTGTGACTGGGCTTGACCATGTGCTCTGACACTTTGCATTAGCAATTCCTACATAACTTTGTATTCTGGAGCCCTCTGCAAACACGGACAGTACAGCAGGATTAACACTTAGTATTTTTTTTTTATTATTATTATTATTTTTTTATTGAATACTTGCAACACAGTAGATTTTCTTCCCCCTTTTCTTTGCCCTCAAATCAAAGCACCATTTCAGCAACTTGCCATGTGGTCTGTGCATCTCTGCCTTGTAAAGAAACTCCTCACCTAGTGAACGGTGTGGGTAGAAACTGTCTGGGGCTCCAACAGAAAAATCCCTTCTATGGAAATCTGTAAGCAGAGTTGCCCAGCCATGGATCCTTTTTATGTTGATTCAGCAATATGGAAACTATTTCTGTCTTCATTCAAGGGACTCAGATTTATTTATTTTTTTAACATCTTTAAGTGCAGAGCTGAAAAGTAGGTCAGGTAGAATAAGCGTAGCAAGACAGGCCACTCCTGGGGAGGTGGAAAGTTCAGCTATTATAAGTACAGTCATGACAAGTTTAGGTTTGGCATTCACTGATCAGGATCTCTCAAACGTCTAATAACTTCAACCTTCTCCTTAAAGGACAGTATGGCTGTGTTTCTCCTTAAAACATTTTGTGAAATTAACAGTAGAAAGAGAAGAATGTATTTTTAAGGGCTAAATATTCCATTAAATCAGCAATTCCAAGGTACTTAGGACAGAATAATACAGTAGCGTCAGAAATTACACTTAACATTACATAGTCAGTTATAGGGTAATTCTTTTTTAACTACAGTGCGTTAATGAGAGGAATCTGATTAACAATGAACCTAACAACTTTGTGTGACATGATCCATGTCTATGAAGATGCATTAATGTAATGTAATGAAACATTTTCAAATCATAGCCTTATTTATTAGGTACAAATGACCTAAATTTAATTTTTGTTAAAAAAAAAAAAAAAAAAAAACAACAAAAAAAAAAGCAATAGTGTTATTTGCTATTTTGATAACAACATAGCTACCAACATTCAGGGGGATCTCAATAAAAAAATAATTATAATAAAACCATAATTTTAAAACTGGCTCTTTAATATTCATACTAACGAAGCTAGAAATCTTGTAAAATTTATAATATAAGGATAGCTACAAAAGCCAATTCAAACTCCAAATTCCAACCATAATAGCTACAAGACGGACCAATTAAAAGTTAATGGATGTTAACAGTCTGTTCGTGTATTTCTGCAGTCTTCATACCAGACCCCCCTCCAACATGTACAGAGCCACATGCATCCAGCTCAGGTATCACTCACAGCACAGATCAACTCCAGCAAGACAGACACAGCCTGACGTTCCCACTATAATATGGAATCTGTTACACCGTTACCACTAAGATTAACAATAGGAGGAAGGTTGATTAGTGGGACACTAACACAATATTTTGAATATGTCAATTCTTTCCCCTACTGAGTCACAAGCTCTCCATCATGGAGCATCTGTATTTAAAACTTCATGTTCCCCTTCCCACTGGAGAGTGTGAGGAGGAACAAACAAGGTGCTCAAGTGCACTAGTGATGAGGGTCACACAAACAAGTTCAGCAATTCAGTTCTTTGTGTTACCACCGCAAGTCTCTTTCAACTTTTGTGTACTTTTTACTAGAGTGCTAACTAGAATGTTGATCTACAAGTTTTGGGTGGCCTCAAAACCATCTAATAATTCATTTGAAACACATCAACTTGTCAACTATGTGTACTAAAAGTCTGTAAAATTTCTGGTATTTTTTTTTTCTCTTTTCCACAAACCCCAAAAGACTGACATTTTTAAAGTAGAACCAAAGATATTTTTCTTTAAACGGGTTTCAGCCTGTTGTGTGAACTCTCTGCGAGTGCCACCATGCTATCGAAAACCCTTGTCCAACGACCTGCCACTAGATCCAGCTTACTTGCCACCACTCACTTCCCTGAAGCACAAAGACACCATATTATTGGTAACGCTTCAGTTTGGTTATGCTCAAGCCAGGTTTAGCTTCAGAGATTAAAAAAATAATAAAAATAAAAATAAAAATAAAAATAAACTTTCAATCTCACTTACTTGTCTGCATTATACACAGCTTGCTGTGATGCTCAGAGCCATGAGACTCCCTTGGGAATAGACTTTTCATGCAAATTTCCCCACACGTGCACTTCTTGCAATGGAAACACAGAAATATGATAAATTGTGCAGTTAGTAAAATTACCAAGGTTTTTAGAATTATTTGGTCATTGCTTTGCACATTCTGGGATCAATAGCTGGGTAAAGTGAGTGTAAAATTCTTTTCAAATTAGGTAGGCTACATTTTTCACTTCACGGTCACTCTGGCATCATTAACTGTTACACTTCATATTCTTCATCGTTTATAGTGTACATTAATAATAATCTGATATTCTGAGTTCATTTTCACAAGGAAAATATGACACCTCTCCTAGAGCCATCAAAACTTTTGTGAGATACTGTAATTTTTGGAATTTCCTAGTTTTTCAATGCTTCATCTCATGTGTCAGACAGTGCAAATACTGGGGGATTTTAAGGGTGACAGGAGGTGACAGGGTTCTGCTTTTGTTTTGGCCTCTTCTTTTGAGGTGACAATTTGATAATTCTTGTTTTCCATATAAGTTTGTAAGTATTTTTAAGCACAGAATAAGGAAACAAGAAAATCTAATGTCGTGTCTACATTCTATTTCTTCTGAGTTTCTAAAAATGTTATCCTGTAATAACGCAGTGAGTAGGCTTCTCTCTGTGGGTTTCTCTAACTCTCACCTGGCATCCTTCATACATGAAGAGTCTTACTTCCTTTCCTTTATTTTTATTTTTATTTTTTATTTTTATTTTTTTTCCTTTAGCCTATGTCATTTGACTTTCCCAGCTTTTTTGTTGCTCTTTGAAATGATCAGCATAGCAATAAGTCATGCACACAAGTCACCACACACACAGTTAGAGTTCAGTGGAGCTCTCATGTGAAACAGCAGTGAAGCTCACATGATATAAATGTGTGCTGTGCTGTAATTCAGTGGGGCATCACATGCATAGGCCCATATTTTTCATCTAAAACTGTGTTAAAGCAGCGTGTAAGATCCAGTCCTTTCACAGAAAAGTGGAAGTGTTTACTGTTTTTGTGCCCTGTCCCTGAGTCACCCTCCAATCCCCCACCATTTCATCTGCAAGAAGCATTTGAATGGGTCAGTTTTGTACAAGAGCAAAACCAAAGCTGAGCCAGGTCAAAGTAAAGGTCCTTGCAGAGACTTAGGAGATATCGAGGTTCTTCAGGTCTAGTTTTCAGCTCAAAAGACTTAATATCTAATGAAAACTTGGTCAGAATGGTTTTATAGAAGAGCCTTCTAATCTTCACTTCATTTTGCTCATACACTAGGCATGTCCACACCATGAGATCAACAATATGAAGACACCTGAATCATAAGACACATCACGCAGCATTTACCTGTTCATGGATAAAATTGTTCCCAAAACACATTAGGCTTGATATAGAAGACATTTACAACCAGATACAGTGTTATTAAGACATATACATTTACTCCATTTCTGGGGCAGCTGAGGTTGCCACTGAGTTGTACCCCACCAAGTAGGTATGCTGGCTAAATCTTTACACATTCCTGTCTCACTCCAAGGGCAAAAATGTCTAGAAGTATTTGAGCAGGAGTTTCCAAAATCAGTTTACAGCTGGCGGGATGTGAGTTGCTTTGAGTTGCACTGCAGCATGGTCCAAAACCAGGAGATGCCACAACAATACCACCTGTGCCTGGAAGCAGAATTTGGAAACATCTGGCCTACAGACACTGGAAATAGGATTATCTTCTCGTCAAGTCCCATTCCAGGAGATTTGATGCCAAGACAGGAATGCCCCTAAGAGCTGTAGGCTTCGGTACAAAGAGGTCTTTCTGAAGGACCTCTCAGTACCGTCTTCCTTGGGAAACTGTAGGCCTTTTTTCAGGCAAGGTATTAGAATTTTTGGAATTTGGTTGGTGTGGTTTTTTTTGTTTGTTTGTTTTTTTTGTTGTTGTTTTTTGGTTGTTTTGCATGTGTATGTGTGTGTGTGTGTGTGTTTAGGCCACTGGTAGCATGTGATTTCATTAGGCGTGAGTAAAACTGTGAGTTTTGTGTCTTCCTCCTGTGAACTCCCCTCCCACCTACCCCACTGCTTCCGAGAAAGAGAAGCTGAAAATGGTTACTCGAGATTTTCCTTTCTGTCGAACTGAAAATGAGAGAAAAGCTAAGACTTTCTGAGTGCAGCTGTACTTTCCCAATCAATAACAACTGATCAAGAGCCTGAAAAGCTCTGCACACAGCTACAGCCTTGCATTTCCTGTCAGTGCCTGAGATGAAACCTTCCACTGCCTAGTGCGATGATTCATTTCCAAAACTTCAGTTAAGTTATCACAACGGCAGGTGACCTCTGATTTTCACCCATGTCTTTTCCCCACCCTTGCTTTCTTTTATTCTGTTTCAATTAAAATGTGAGTCATTGTTACGGAATTTTGGCAGAGTCCATTAAACCTTGATCTTCTTCCTCCCCAAACTCTGTTCCTAATACATCTGTCACAAACAGGTATTTTAAGTCTTGTTTGGTGTTGTGATTTTATTGGATATGTCTGTAGCTTCCAGAAGCTGAATTCAGAAAGGCTCTGTGTGCCATGCACTGTACAAACATAAAAAGACCTTCCCCCAAGAGCTACATTTTTAAAAAATTCATCCAGATCATTAATGTTCCTCCTTCTCTCTTTATTTCTTTCTGTTTCTCAAGCTATTTCTGGGGATCTCATGAAAACAGTAACCTGGCTGCACACTTGCCTTTTGCTATCACTAAAGAAAACTGGATTGATTTATTGGAGATGTTAGAACTACTCTAGATTTACATTCTGGGCAACTGACAACAGGACATCACTACCCCACCTAACCCCTTTCTTTCACTCTTCAAAAGTCAGTCATAATGAAATGCTGTGATAGGTGCAATAGAAAAGTCCTCTGAGGTTATAGATCCAATAAATACCCCCCCCCCCAGCTTTTTTTTTTTTTTTTTTTTTTTTTTTTTTTTGATTCCATGTGATATTACCTGCTCTAAGAGATTTTTAATTACTAATTATCTACAATGAGCATTTGTTATGTGATATTCATTCCTGTTTTCTGCTGGGATTTCAGCATTTGTTGAAGAGGAAATCTTGGAAAAAGGCTAAAAAAAAAAAAAAATGCAGTAGGAGGTGTCAGCAATGTTCTTTTTATGTCAGAACTGGACTTCTGCTCCCATTTGATGGTAGCTACCCCAGCATCATACCGTCTTGGACCACACCCTGGAAATGTGCTCATCAGAGCCTGGAAGTCCTAACAGTGTACTGCAGTACAGTACAACAAAGGCAAAATTCAAGGGTTGAAGTGAAAAGGATTAAAAAAAAAAAAAAAAAAAAAAAAAACTTATACTTTACCCTATCTAGACACTACCAGGAAACCCCTAACTTGAGCAGAACCCTTGGGTGAACTCATAAGAAAAAAAATTACCACTTTCCCTATCAAAAAATTATCTTCACTTCAAGAGATAGTAGGCAACAGCCTGGTGTACAGATAGCCACGTTCTCATGGTGGAGCTAATTTGCTAATTGATGCAAATGGCTCCAGGGTACTTTGCCCCTGAAAATCTCAAGAGGATCTTCGCCTTCCTCATCCTCCTGGATATGCCTCTGTTAAAGAAATATGCTACCTTCATAATACTTTCATGAATCTAAACAACAATGAGAATTTAGCACCAAACATTAGTACTCAGTAATTAAAAACTGAAGGTAGGTAACATTATCTTTAGTCTCTTAGACACCTAATAATAGGTTTTTCCGCATAAAAGGGTAAATGATCCTGTGTATCAGAGGTTATACCTTCACTTCAGAATTAACTCAGAAGAAGCTGTTGTCTCTTCCTTCTTCTGGTTCACAGAGAGACTCAAATCTGAGTGTGTGTTTTCCATTCACAGCAGGATTACCAACTGAAGCTCAGGATTTGTTTTCAGAAGGACTGTTAATCTCATTTCTGAGGAAGTCGACACTGCATTTGAATGCTGAGTTCCCCAACACTTTCCCACAGCACTGTGAATCAAGAAAATCACTGCAGTTTGCATACATTGACCTGCGTGGGATATATCTGCACTATCATCTCATTCTCTATCTCACCCTTGGTCTTGATTCCTAAATCCTCTGTTTTGCATAAACATGAATTCATTCCCATGACATTTTTGGAGTGTACTAGGTAGCTACTCTGAAACAAACCCAAAGTGTTTTGTCTTAGATATTCTACTTTGGAAATATCTCCTAGCAGAGAGTATGGACAAGGATGTACCAGGATTGTTTTGATCTGTTCTGCAGAGTCCTCCAGTATCTTCCCTTCAGGCTCTGAAAACCCAAGTACCTCAGTTTTGTCATGACTTTTATAAAGGACGAAAATATAGAATCTCAGCTTCATGATAAATAAATAAATAAAAATAATAATAATAAAGCAGTAAATAGCAGGGCTGCAGCACAACCCACACTTTGAACTGAAAAGAATGGACCCAAAATGCTAGCTATGCCTCATGGGAAGAAGGACCTGCAGGAGACACAGGAACAAATGTGGCATGGAGTCAGCACAGCTACACTGCTGTCAAAGAGACTAGCCTGCCTAGTGGGGATGCAACCACTGCTGGATGCATTCATCAGGGTAGACGTAACCAAAGTAGCCCTGTTTAGTGTAGTAAAAAGAATTATAAGACATTGCATTGATGGGTTCAATGACACACATAAACTCATGCAACCCTATTGTAAAAATGATGAGTGAGAAATATGGCCAATGTTTGCTAATTTGAGGTTAGATCCATGATGAATTCATCCACATTTTTGCAACAAATGTCTTCCTGAGTGGTAGGTAATGGTCCTACTAAAGTATTCATTGGCCCCCAAATTGGAACTCTGTCATGAGCAAAAGTATGACAGATTCCTCAGATTATGATTTTGCTGAAGAGAAAGACCAGTGGTACACCCTCATGAATCAGAGCTTTTGTGACACTGTTCCTCACCTCTGAAGTTTTGTCTGGTGAGTTATATAGACTGTGAACTTTGCAGACAGCAGCAGCCAGGGAGGTCTACTACATGGATAATTGAACCTAGTCTTTGAAGGTAGATTTCCTTCCTTGATGCTCTTACACTCAAGGAGTGTATGCATTGTGGCTTGATTAACACTTGGAGACTAACCTTAACTGAAGACATCCTACCTGCAATGAAAACACAAACATCAACAGCTGGCTATACTACATGAAAAATAAACTACCTGCTAGGCTGTGTCAAAGACCATGCCATAACTGGTTCCCATAGCCAGGAGCTCCCCAACCAGTGTTGAGACCCTGATTCAAGAAGAGCCAAGAGGTCCAAATCTAGGGAAAATCTGAGTAATTAGCTGTGGTCTGTATCGTGACAGAAGGAGAACATTTTGCAAGTGTGGACAAAGGCTGTCATCACTGCCCTAGCTTAAAAGTACAAAATACTCTTGTGTATGTCTACACTGGTGGGAAGAGGTGGAAGATTTTTATCCTCACTCCAGCTGAGGATCTTGTAGGCAAAGATGTGTGCCTTTAGTACAAGACAATTACTGCACTATTTCTAAGGACTTTCTACAGACACGATATTATCTGTGGATGCACTGGAGGGATAAATTCGGAAATTTTCTCCAGTTTAGAGGCAAAGAATTCACTGTGCTTTTATCTGCTTTATTCAAAAACCTTAGATCTGCACATTTGTCTTAAATGTCTCAGAAGCACAAATATTTGCATAAGATTTCTTCTGATTTTTACTTCCAGAAAAGCCAGAAATAGTATAAGAATATCAAGAATAACCTCCTTACTTCTGTTTTGGGTTCCTTTTAGAAGGAGGAAGTACAAATCTCCCAATGTGCTTTGTTCTACATCAGTTTTTCTGGGTTTCTTTATCAAAGTATTTCCTTCAGCTCTAGCTGTGGAGAAACTACAAACCCTGGAATGGAAGAGAAAAGATACACAACAAATTTGGGTGAAAGAGTAATCATCTGTCCTGTGGTTATGCAGAGGAATCATGATATTGGTGGAAGACTCGAGACTTTCTTTTAATCTGGACTCACTGCATTGCACTGACCCACAGACCTATTTATTACATGGTATGTATTTTTTCAGACAAAAGAGAGAGATGAACAAATCTCTTCCTGAGTCTGCCAAGAGCCTTGTTTCAATAGTAAAATGTTGACAGATTTTAGATCTATGCAATCATCTTTTTTAAATAGAAGTTCTCCCAGATCACTTCAAGCGATCTGGAAGAAAACATTGCTGTAATTGGCAGCACTGTACCTCCCCTGTGCCTGAGCACACACGAAAAGGGCTAGGCAGCTTCATTTAGGACAAAGAAACATTTACAGCTGTTTTTCTCAGTGATTTGTCTCTGCTCTTTCATGCGATGTCAGAGACTCTTTTTCCTTTTCACCAGAAAAGCAGTTCAATCTGCTTGATGCAGCATTACTGGAATGTGACTTTTAGTGTTGAAGGTATTGTGCCATGGGTAGCTGGAAATCTGCACTGCAAATAAGGCAGGAGATAAGGAACTTCTTCACATCTGGGGTGGCCTACATATCTCTTTTACACTGGCAAAGTAAGCAAACATCTTTGCTAAATGACATCTGTTGAATTTGACAAACCACTGGCTCCATCCCTTTTCACATACTGTAAATATCCATATCAGAAAACCCACAAACACCTACCTATATTGAAACCTGGGAAGATAAATATCAAAGGAAATATAATGAAGTCTGATGTCTTCATCCAAAGCTGACTGAAGTCAATCTCTCAAATGATTTGTCATTTATTGCTATCCTTAAATTACCCTTCATTCTTGGGGAGGGTAGCAGAGGTTGAAATCTCTCCAAAACAGGCTTAGGAAGCATTAATGTGATCCTATAAAAGGTTTGTTGCCTTTCTCACACTATGAGATCCACATAAAACCCATAGAACAAGCTGGAGCCTGCACATGTACGGTCAACCTTAAAAATTCAAGCTTGTTATAAAATAAATTTAAAAAAATAAAAATAAAAATAAAAGCCTTCCTAGATAAACTGCCCCTTTCAAATCCACACTGGTGACAGAAAACCTGTTACCAATCACATACTAAGTGTGCTGATGTGAGCACTGTAGATCATTTCTAACATGAGTTACTGCCCATATTCTGTGGCTTGTGCAATCAGTGGGTTTTCTAATTGCTTTGGGGATTAATAACGCAATAGGAGCCCATTTCACATTGGTTGACAATTATTTTATCCAACTGTATAAAGAACAGGTGATAAATTAATAAATTATAATCAGTCAGTTATTAAAGCTTAATGGCAGATGGCTGTAACAAGAATAAAGAGAGCCTGAGCTTCACAAAATGGTATTTTGATAGTATTTTTCAATGCATTTTTAATGAGAGACATATAAAATGCATAAAACTTATAAATCATTTATAGAAGAACAAACTACAGAGTTGAATGGTCCAGTTATAATGCTGTCATTATATTATTAATATCACAAGATCACATAGCAGCCTGCAAATCTGACTTGCAGCTCATCATGTTAGGTGCTGCACAAACAGACAGTGCTCTCAGTGCAGGGGCAGTACGAATGGGACTGGAAGGATGCACAGATGGAAAATGACCTGCCAATGTCGTGGGAAGGTCCTGGTACTAAAGCTCACCCATCTGCAGAAGTTCAAGGCCTTAGCAACTGTTAGACCAAGTCTAGGCCTCTAGAATTTTAACCTGAAGGTATGTCTAGTGTATTTTGGGGTGCAGACCATGCTGAGCTGTGAGACCAGAATACATCTCACATGCAGGTAAAGGATTGGAAGTGCAACATCTTGTTTCTTTCTTTTTTTGTAGACATATATTTTTTCACAACACAAATTCACATACTTGCACCAGTTTTGGTATAACAGTCTGAAAACATGGTCAATCAAATCACTCTAGAAAGTCTACTGCTTTCCTGCATTGTCTTCTCTCACTTTTTTGGAGGCAATGTCTAACCCACATATGCATTTTATCATTTTTGTATATTTGGATGAAATTGTGGCCTATTGCAGGCTGGTAGTAAAACACTTTTTCACTACAGTTGAGCCAGGATTTCAAAGATTGGCTTCTACTTTCTGGGTTAGAGGCTTATAGAGTATGATTTCTTCCAGTGTGTTCACACAGCACCTGGCGAAATTACACCTCAGAGTCCTAGTTCAATACATACGTTAAGAAGAGATAATAGTCTCTGAAGATTTTTGCTTGTAAGTGACTGGCTCACTCACTTGTAATTTAGGGTTTTCTCCATAGGCAGTTTGGTGCTAGGAGGACACTGCTTAAAGGGCACTGATGCACATGTGTAGATGCATACAAGAGTTCAAGCTCCTCCACTTCAGAGCTCACTTGACATGAAATTTGCCCTAATTCCTCCCTGCTGAAGGTTAGCTGCTGATTTAGGCAAAATGACTTTAATATTACAGCTCCCCAAAGCCAGTTGTGTTCCTTACAGAACAGAAATCATGGGTAGTATTCCCAGTGGTTGCATTATGCCAGAGATCAAGAACTAAATAACCTCTGGAGACTACATTATGCTTCTTGTCCTGGAGGTAAAAGCTTTGGCTCTGAAAGACTAAAAATGTGATTGACAGCTGAGTAGTCATCCCAGAACGTGGCCTGTCATGGTCAGCAGCTCTGTCTCCTGGTTCTCCACACTTCTCTCCCTTCCTTTTCCGGCCAGCATTGCTGTTTCTTGATCTTGTCTCAAGCCCACACCTGAGGTTCTGCAGGAGGTGTCTCTCTTTATTTTCAGGGTTTGTACAGCCCTTAGAGTCATGGGGAGAGTCTGGTCCTTGAAAAAGGCCCTTTCCATGGCACAAACTAGAAACCAAGAACAAACCTTCAGGAAGTCACTTGGCTATGTCTCCCTTACTCTGTACTTGCTATAACCAGCCCACAGCTGAGAACAGGAGCATGAGTCTGGCACCTTTTGCAAGCAATGACATTCATGCTATTTTGGTGGGTTTATGTGCAGACAAGGAAGAAAAAGAAGAGGTAAAAAAAAAAGTGGCTTTTCTAAACCTGTGCTGGTAGATGGTTTGAGGGAGCAGAATAGCAGCAAGAGACCCTTGCCAGACCTTGAGGGGCAGGGGCAGCCCTAGGGATGTCCTGGGTCCAGGCTTGGAGCTGCTCTGCAGGCTGAGGAGATGGAAAGATGCTCAAGGTGGGTTAGACCCAGCCCTCATCCATGACCAGCCTACATGCAGCACATCTAGGTTGCTTCTCCTGGTTACTGCCTGGTGCTTCACAGTCATGTTTTTACCTCCAAGTGCCCATCTTCTGACTGAAGAGTGATGGGTGCCCAGCCTCAAGCCAAACTGCAAAGAGATGTTGTTGAAAGAGACATACTAGACATAACTTCAAAGCTCATCAAATTTCATACTTATTAATAGAAAAGCAATAATTTCCCTATTTTCTTCCCCTCTGGTACCTGCTTTCTTCTTCTGATACGTCTCTTTTTTTCAGAAGGGAACAAAACCTCTTGTGAATTACAGGACTGTTTCTCAACCCCCTCATATGAGCTCTCAGTGTCCAGATTATTTCTTGTAACTGCAGGGACATACTTTGTTTTACCAAGCAAGCAACATGGAATTAATAGTCATGTAGAAAATAAAGGGACCCATTTTTTTTTTTTCAACCTCTGAAGAGCACAGATAGGTCAAAAACATGCAGTTTTGCTGGCTGTGAAGTAATTTCCAGGTGGCTGAGAGCTTGTAAGAACAACACCCTACCTCCCAGCAGATGGGCATGCAGTGTGGTTCCCAGGGACTGCAGGTGGAGAGCACTGCACTCAGCTGGTCCTGCAGCCCTTGGGATGGCCAAACAACCAGGTGAGCAGCCAAACTGGTCTTGTGCCATCCCCTGGGCAAAAAGAGTTCAGAAAACCTCTTTGTCTCCACATCCCCACCAACCCCAGTCCCACATCCCAGCCCTGCCTCCACCACAACTCTCCCTCTCCCTTTGCTACAAGCTGCACTGAACATCTTTCATTTGAAACTCTACCCTTCCCTAGACAAAATATACACGTTCCTCCTTTTCAAGTCACTTTTCTCTCCCAAGGATAGTGAAGCATTTTAGACTCATTTTCTGCAGAGACCTGGGAACTTCATCTCCCACAGATCCCACATGAAAGCTGTCGATTCACAGAGAAATCCTCTATCCACCCTGCCTTTTCCCTCTCCTGGTTCTAAGGTCATTGGCTTATTGTCATGATGTTACATTTATCTGACCTTTATTGGATATGCCATCTGCCGTGCTAGAAACTTTAAAAAGCATTTAACTCCATCTGTGTCTAATTGCAATTTTCCTCATTGCCCTCCAAATTTAGCACAATATCATCTGCAAATGCTGTGGCTTTGGATTCAGCTGAATCACAAAAGCCAATTATATCAATAATAATAATGTGATTTATTTTAAAGAAAAGATTAAAAAACAAGAATGCACCCAGGATTTCAAGAGCTAAGGAATAGCTACACTCCCTGCAGGTTTAAGTAACAGGTAATTCCATCTTATTTTTTCACCCACTCCAAAATGGAAGTATCGAACATCGAACCCAGACTTTCCTAACTGGTTTATTTTCTCCCAACCCACCAAGGTGCACAATGCTCATAGTGAGCTGCCTTTTTTTTTTTTTTTTTTTTGGTCTCCCTCAGCAGCAATATCCTCAAAGTGTTCCAGCCAGTTAATGAGGCATGCCCTTCCCTTCCTGAAACCATATTAGATATCCTTAATTAGGCCATGCTTTTCTAACTGTTCCTCCCTTAGTATCTCAAAAGAGGAGCTGAAGACTTTCAACTGCACAGATCTACAGCTTCCCGGTGCATCCCCAGGCCCTTTATAAAAATAGAAAAAGAGATCACATTACCTCCCCCTCCACCCTAAGATATCTCTTCCCTGAAGGAAGCAAACTTGTAAAAATAGCAACTACGGCTTCTCCAGTTTCCCATCCAGAGCAATAGCAGCCTCGATAGATGTGTATTATTCTTTCCTTGGCAAAGAGTGAACCTCAGAAAGGTTGGAAATGTGTTTCAGATGAGCATGGGAAAGCAAGGGAGCACATTCCCCTGCTTGTCCTGAGCTCGTGTTTCTATTGTTTATTCTGTTCCTCTGAAACTTCACAAGATAATTTTATGGTTTTCTGAGACTGAAGTTTCTTCTGGTTTTCTTGCTTAGGGTTCTCATTGCTAACCAGAACTGAAACGTACCTCTTCAGACATGTAAAAAAATTGGTCTTGCAGTGGAAATACCAGAAGCTTCTGGAATTTCTTCATTTTTATTTTTATAAAGATGGGCCCAACACAGACACTTGAAATTCTCTTGATTTGGAGAAGTTGAGTTAGAAATAGCGTTTGCAGACCATAATGTAATTGACAAATTCTCCCCCCCCCCCAAAAAAAAAAAAAATGATCAAATGATCACTGTCTATTTTCCTATTCCTCTTCTGGAGTTGCTGACAGAAATCAGTAGTTTTGGCCTTGGTTTTGAAAATTAAGGATAAAAATATGACCCTTCTCTGTTTAAAATTACACCACCCAGCCCTTCCCCTTCACTTTTGAAAAATTGTTTTTCTTGTTTAACCAACAGGGAAAATAATTTCTTGTAAAGATTCTTTTCTTGCCTCTCACCCCTTCCCCAACCCCAACCCCCCAAAACTATGTTTTAATGATGAGAGGCCATCTTTTTCAATCAATATATATGTTTTATTATTATTTTTTTTCTTGCTTAGTAGGACTAAGGATGAATGTAAGACTAATCCCATAAAGACCAACCCAAAACCCAGTAGAGACTGAAGTTCAGCATCAGGCAGATGGTGCAGCACCTAAGCAGAGCCCAAGTCTAAGGTGCGCGAGCTGACTTCAAAACTGCATCTGACTTCAAAACTGTATGGGCTCCACAGCAGTTGTGGAAATGAACATCTGGTACCCAGAGAAGGCCACACAGACCTATAGGACTGGGGATTAGATGGTGTGAAAGCACTAGCAGCTCAAACGTGATGCTGCAGAGGAGAAAGCTGAGCTCATCACTGAGACTGTGACACTTCGAGCAGCAGTGGAAGCAGACAGCTGCCTCAGGGGCGGGGTAGGGTTTCTGTCAAAAGAATCTTCCTGTTTACTGATGCCTAACATTGCTTTATGCAAATTGAACCAATAGGACTAAAAGAGTGATTTCTGTGATCAATATCTGTACCATAAAAATTACTGTCCCAAAGGGCCCCAGATTCTGCTGTTGCTCAGGAGGTGGGTGACAATATCTGTCTGGGGAAAAGCCTTGGACATAACTCAGGAACTGTTTGATCGCATGGAGAGGAGTTACTTCCAGTACTGTGAAAACTTTAAGAAATTATTTACTTTTTAAAAATAAACTCACAATTAACCTTGATCACTTTTAATATTAGTGACTGTCCAAGTGAGGGAAGAGATGGGAAATATCCAGACATCACAGCTTTCCAGCATTTTTACGGGCCTCTGAAGTACAAGCTGATATCTCAAATCCCACAGAAAAACATGTTTTATTGGGTTAACCCTTAAGACACCCCAAACCTCTAACTAGCATTTAATTATAATGATGGTCTACTAAAAAAGAAAAATAAACAAACAAAAAGACAATATTTGTGACCTTTGAGAAATAACCAGTGTGTTTGAAGCCTGTGAATACATACCACAATTAAAGGCAGTCACAGATATGTCTGTCTGTTCCTATGTGGGAGACATTCATGTTTGCTTCTACTTGTTACAATCACGATCATCAAAAATATCTTTCAATTGTGTTCCTACATCAAGAAAAATGTTCTTTCCCCGACTCGTTGTCATTTCTTGTGATCAGCGTGAGAGAAATTTAAAAACTTTCTGTAAACTAAACATGTATCTTATCTCCAACACGCTCGCTTCTCTGTTTCTTCTTTTGTTGAGGACAATACTGGGCTTATCTTCTTATCTCTGTGGCTAATAACAATTTGTGCTTTTCTTTAGGGAAATGCATACAAGGCACCATGATACAAAAACACAGCACAGTCAAAGTATTTCAGTTTTACCTCAAGGTAAATTCATAAAGGTCAATAACAAATGTGTGTATGAACCTGACTCTGGGTAAGTCAATCTTGCATTTAAGTTGAAGTGCCTTCTGTTTCTTTTGTGTGCATACATCCTATGTGCCTGAGAGGTGCTGCATGCCTATCTCTATGTGCCAGAGAAGTGCTGGGAATCCAACTTGACAGGACTGCTTGCTCTCCAGCCTGCTATCCATTCAATTCAATGAAATTCAACCTTTTGCAGAGGACTTTCCCTGTGTTTGTATGTCAGAAAAGACCAATATTCAGAATTTTTAAGTCAGTGTGCATAGAGGAGACTGACACAAGGTGCAAAACAGAATGTTGCCCCCACAGTTGTATCCCCACATCCTTTGCTGATCATGGTTCTACTGTTTCTGGATCAATGAGTGCACACAGAGAGCCCTCGCCCTGCTGCTTGGGTTTGACCACAGTCTAGAGGGAGCTTTTTAGTTCCCATTTCCTGTGCTGCACCTTAACTCTTGCCATTGTTCATTCCTCTTTCATTGCTGTGGAAGGACGTTTCTTTCACTGTAGATCTAGCCGCATCACAAGCAGATAGCACAGTGGGAGGCAGCTGGAGGCATGACTCCTCTTTGGAGGTCACCCTGCTTTGCAGAGAGGGGGCATTATTGTTTCACCTTCCTCCTTGACTGAGCTTCCCCACTGTGCCGAGCAGTGTTGCCTGTCAGTTCTGCCTGCCCTCCCTGCCACCACTGCCTCTGATCCTTGCTTTCCTCATCCAAGGAGAACATCAGAGGTCAAAGAGACCTTCAAGACCAAAATCAAAGCGGGGCTCACTTTGGTGTGCTGCTGGTCAGCCAGCTGGCTACCCAGTCATCATACATAAGTCCGATGGCCCTATCCCTTTACATTTTAAATCTAAGCATCTGTAGCACCCTCATCATCTCATTACCAATGGATTTACCATTACAAGACTTCACAATATTAGAGAAGCCTCTCTTTTTATAGATGAAAACTGAGAGTCTCTTAATTCAAACATCCTAAATTCCACCAAGAATTTTGGATCTACTATATCCTGCTGACTTGTCCTATACTACTAAGACAGCCGTCAAATGGGAAACCCCAAAGACACATACAGAATAAACACCATCAGAATACATCCCTGGTCAAATTTGCCAAACTATAAATTAATTCACAGAAGAGCACAGATAGGACTCAAGCATCCACACTACTTATTTCCCATCCCATCCTTCCTCTCCACTTCAACTGTTAAAAGTGTTGCAATAGCAGAAGTAGTAAAAATTAACCAATTTAGAAGAACCACTGTGGCACATAACAGACGCTCAGTGCTGGATCCCTCAAAAGCCCATAAGCCATTCATCAAGTAAGAGTGCAGCTAGCTCAGTGATAAGCACTTATGAAAATTGCACTGTAAAATCAAATTAGAAAAAGCATTATGCTTTCCTTTTCTGCTGTACTCTAGAAATAAAAATATTTCCTTTGATATTTCACAAGCAATTCCTTGGGAAAAAAATTGTGGGATACTCCACTTCAGACTGAAAATGTATAGTAATAAATAGTCTTCTGAGGGCAATTTACATCATGAAACAAACCACAGTGCCATGTGAACATTGGATGACATCTGGCTCTGTTCCCTGAGTATATCTGTGATTCAGAAACTCAAACAAGTACGTTGAAAAAGAGTTTGCATAAAAAAATGTTAAGTCCTTACATGTAATATTATCAATATTAGAATTAAAACTAGGTGCAGAATATTAAAATTGCAAAGCATCCTACTAAGAAATTGCCCAACAGAAGAAGTTCCATGGGAATTCAATTACTGAGTGCTGGAAGTTAGGCTGGGGATGAAACAGAGGTTTTTAAATCATTGTTAAATCTTTTGTGTTTTGAAGACATTTTGAGATATCAAACATATGAAGACCTCATGACAGTTTAAACTGTTATATCCAGCCATGGTTTAGCATTAATGTAAAGGCCTAAGGATGTAGGATGTTTGTGAAACAGCCCGAGCCTAACTGCAGAGATGAGGATGTGTCATTTATATCACACCTGGTCTTGCTATGTCACTGCTGTTGTAAAACTGGCCCTTATACCTGTGCAAAATACCCTTCAAGGGAAATAGCTACACAAAATAAAACAAAAACTGCACCAAAGCAGACAACCTCTCCCCCAAACTAATGCTTATGACTGCAGACAAAGTGGACTGTAGAACCCATTTGTGCCTGCTGGGGTTTGGTTACAGCTGGGGTCGCATTTGCTTTTGCAGCCTAAGCCTCACTGTGGTTATGGAGACACAGAAAACAACAAGAGCCACTAAAGTAAATAGAAACTGTCTCCCTTATGAATTGACAGCATCGTGCTTTATACAGATTTTATAGCCTTGGGTTTGCTGCAAAGGATCCTGACCCCTTTATATGAGTTCTTACTCCTTTTCATGAATTTTAAGCCACAATAAAGCCACAATCACTAGATGGGATCACAGAGATGTACAATCACAGTAACAAAACTGTAAAAACAGGTTTGTTTTTTTGTTTGTTTGTTTTGTTTTGTTTTGGTTTGGTTTTTTGTTTGTTTGTTTTTTTTTTTTTTCTTTGGCTAACATAAGAAAAGGGGAAAAATTTCCTTTTCTGTAGAGGATGAAATTCCTTTAAAGTCGCTTGGAATTTACATGCAAAAATAAGACAAAAAGCTAATTCTGTAGATTAATTAAAAATAAACTTTCTGAATTTCTTCTGTTTCCTTTTTAACTTCAGAACTTTCCATGCAGAGCACATCCAGCCATGGTACAGCTAAGACCATGATGTTATTTTAATTATCAAAACACAACTTCAACAGTTACCCTTTGTCTCCCTTGGTATGAAATCCAGAGTGTAAAAGAAACAATCCAGTGAAGTAACCCTTTTTCCTGTTTTGTGTTTCAAATGTCCTGTAGCTACGCACATTACAGCTAAAGGAATTACATCTCATTTACACTTTTTTTTTTTTTTTTTTTTTTTTCCTTGCTAACCATAAACAGACCTTTAATTGATTCAAAAGTTGTATAGATGGGTAGGGATTAGCAGAATCAAAGTCAGATAGGAGTGGAAGATTTTTAAAGACTTCCAGTGGCAAATACAGGCAAAGGGGTAATGCAAACACAATTAAACACTTTTGATGCAAAGGAAGTAAATGCTCATATTGTGACTTGCAACAGAATGAGTCAAGAAAATAAGACAATCAGGCTATGTCATGTTTTAGCTCACAGTCACTATAAAGTCTGGGGTTATAAACTCTTTCCTTTCAGACAGGCAAACAGTGAGAGCTCTGTTCTGTTTTCAAGGGATGGATGTTATCACTCAGACAAGATCCTAACTCCCAGTGGGTGATAAAAGCTTATCACCCCTGTGAACAACACAGCCTAGTAACTGGTGGGCGCCTCTATCTCACAGCTCCAGCTGTTGGCTTCCTCTGCCTTGAAGTGAAGGAAACATAAATAAAACAGTCACCATATGGGTATTGCATTATGTAAATGGCAGTGGCTGTAAGAAATGCAGCTTCGTACCGTATTGGCAAAGGACTGAATTCTTTACTGGCAGTTTGGGGTATGTTGAGCTGAGAGAAACATTTCTTGGGCACATTTCTTGGGTACCTCTAGCAGCAAGGCACAGCTGAGCATTATCTTCAGGACACAGTCTTCCTAGCTAGCTGACACGGGGACAGCATCAGTAATTAATAGGAGGTGACTAGGATGGATGATTCAAATGAATGGCCTAAAATGAGCAGGACTTGGTACCACTGGATGAAAAGGCTGCTTCTTGCTCCTAGGTGCACAAGTTTTTACCACGTAGCATCAGTTTTCAGTGTGCTCATGCAGCAAAGGGTGGTTTGGAACAAAGAGCTTCAGGAAACATCATCCTGGGCCTGGTTCTCTCTCCAAGTTAAAATCAATGGTAATAACACAGAAGGATGTAAGACAATCATGCACTGTGACTCCCAGACTGCAGCAAAAAGAGCATTTACATTTTGCTTTAGGATGAAAAAAGGCATTCCTAAGCCTTCCTCCATCTCAGCTTTCATTTTGTTGGGGCTGATTTGCTGCTGTTCACATCCATTTCCAGCCAAAGTCTGTTATTCAGTTAAACCAATGCAAATTAGGAGCAGCCTCAGATGAAGCTTGTGAGGTTTCTCCTGACTTACATGGATGTATGAGCCAGCAGATTTCAGTCTTCTATGGTCAGTGTTTATTACCGTAAGCAGGGAGTTGCTCAGCTCTGGTCACAGAACCAGGACCATTCTGTTAGTCACCAAAACATGCCAGGAGCAATCCCTCAGAAGGACAGCCAAGGACAGAAGCTTAAACCTCATACATTTTTTAATGATTTCAGCACCAGCTTTGAACCATCACTGGCAAGCTAGAAGGAGCTCAGGATTTAGCAATCTAGAATGGGACTGAAGCTGAGTTTAGGTACTGAGATCTCAAATGGAGAGCAGCACCATCCATATGTAAAATTTCTTCAAAAGATCTGTGGGTACTCAGCTGTCCCAGACTTGACTCATGCCCTGAAGGGTCAGGGCTGTCCTCTAGCCACAGCCCGGGGCTTGGTTCTGTGGGTACATTCAAAGCATGCACAACACATCCTGAGAGGTAAATAGCTGAACAATTTTAAATTCTATTCCAGGGGTTAAAACAGGGAATTGCAGAGCTCTGCACCTGCTATCAGACCCGGCCCCTCATCTCTGTGCCTGGCCACTGACACAGGTGTGAATTTCAGCCTAAAACAACTTGAGCAACCTCATTTAAATAAGCGGCCAGTCTGAGTTCCCTTTAATCTCTGTGATAGGGGATTTTTTGCTTGTATGTTCTGCGGTTGTAAGAATGAAAAATGAGTGGTCAGACCGGTAGTTTGCAGTTATATTGGCTGTTTCCTTTTCCAAAGATAATTTTATTTTTTATTTTTTACTCAATGAGTTGGTTTTCTTAATGACTTGCAGTGAGGTTTTTTTGTGTGTGTGTGTACGTGTTTTTTAACTTTCATTGTTAATAATAACTTTGAAGTAGTCTACACACATTTTTGCAGAAGTATGAATGCTCTGCTATGAACCACAAGCAAAAAGATTACAGCCCCTAAAAGAGATATTCATGTCTTAGAAGTGATAGAGAAAAATGAGTAAACCTGCTACACAAACCCCACATGGACTAAGAGGCAGCAATTGCTCACTATGCTTTTGTTGTACTTAACAGAACCTAACGCAAAGCAATAGACTCCTAAAAGCTCCTACCAGTTATGAGACTTGAAGAAAGCCACCCCCTTGCTCTGTGAAGGAAATTCATTCCACAACCAAGGGAAGTTATCTTGTGATAAAGTTAGGAAGTACACAGCAATAGCGGTGACCATCCAGGGTTTTTAGAAGCAAACAAATTTCTGGGGTCCTTCCCATCTGTTACAAGTGTTAATGAAAATAGTCATTTTGCCCATTATGAGTGATTTATGAATATTCACCTTCCTTTCTGTTCCAACAAAGTCAACACTAATAAATTTGGGATCAGAGGCAGGAGGGCCTCAGCTATGAATGTGATCCTAATGCCTATTGTTCTCTGTAGAGGATATGTTGTCCTGAAGACTGGGGATAGGAAGGGAAAAAATCCTGCGTTCCTCAGGTTCCACCTAGCAGCAGTATACATTTATATATATATATTCTTTTAATAAACCTACAGAAGATGTGAAGCTTCCCCTATCTAGGTCCTGAGAGTGTGCCACTATGTAGGGCATAGAGACAAGCCTCTGAGATCAGTTTATTGAATTGTACCTGTCCAAAGACACTAAGGATGGGATTTCTGCAGGTCAAAGTATGAACACAAATAAATACACTTCAAAGTATAATAATAATAATTATACTTATTATATATATATAATATATACTAATAGTATAATAATAATAATACTTCAAAGTATTTTTTGATTATCAGTACTCATCATTCCAGTGTTTACAGTTTACATTTTCAACATTTTTCTTTTTATTAACAGAAAATCAAAACAACTTTTGGAGAGGAGATAGGATCCTTCCTGTCAACAGAGTCTGATGGGGTCTATAAGTCTGCAGATGACTAGACGTGTGGGGACATTTGATTATGCAAACAGACCATCTTTACTGAAATCATCAAACATCATTCTCTCTCCTGTCTCTCTTTTCAGCCCCATCACACTTTGCTTTGCTTGCCTCCGGTCCTTGCACAAGTTGCTAGCTTGGAACATCACACTGTCCTTTAGATGAAAAGTCACAAGATGCATATAGCTTAGATCATTTTTTGCATTACCCATAGACCTTTTGAGGTGATGCCTATCCACGGACTTACAACTTAGCATTTGTCAGATACACCCACAAAAAGAACCACCTTCTTCCTCCACAGGCCTTTTTTCTCTTGCCAGCACTTGCACTTTCTCTTCCATAAGTAAGAATGTGGTTCCTGGTTTACTCACGAGGTATGTCTAATCTGTAGTCATTACTGGTAGTTCAGATGCACAGCATGGGATTCATTTAAGTATTCAGACTGGCCTGAGAAAAGTAAATACCCATGCAATTAGTCCACACAAAGACACTTGTTGCAATACTGACTTAACTTAGAGCACATGAGCCATCTTTGTTCAAGCTAACTCAGAGATGCGAACAAGATACAGCTGAGAAACAAGTAGTTTCCTGGAGCGTTCATATTAAATTCTGTCTTACTAAGGAGATCCTTTCCCCCCCGCCCCCCTCCCCCCCCACTGGAGATGGAGAGTAAGTGCTTTTGAGTTAAACACAAGCTCAGCAGAATATTAGTCTTGGTTTTCACAGCACAGGGAAGAGCAATGTGGCCTTAAGAGGTGTGGATTTGACCACCAAGCCTTCTGGAAGGACTTATATCTCTTTGTGTTGCAGCTTTGCTTGATTTCAAGTTTTGAAGCCTCTAGCAGTTGCAGTGCTTTTGCGTGCATATGAACAGCAAGGAGGATTTCTAGAAAACGTCATAAGCTGCCTGTCTTCATTATTGCTACATGCTGCTGAGCATACAAAACTATGTAGTTACTCTTTTCATAGTATGATATCGTACTTCTTACTTTCATCCTTCAGCAGAAGAATGAATTACAATAACCAGTACAATTTCTTCCCATATATAGACCTCCTAGGCTGGCTGAATGTTTTTAGTTCTCTATATGATTAGGTCAGTGTATGAAACCATGAGTGGCAAAGAGTAGATGATTAAAAAACAATTATTCATTCTTTCCCCTAAAACCAGAACTAGAAGGGTAGCAATGAACTGTCAGGTAGAAGAGCTAAACCAAAGAAAGTACCTTTTCACACAATGCATACTTAAAAAAATTGAGCCCACTGCAGCAGGATGTTGTAGGTGCTAGGAGTTTAGATGAATTCAAAAAGCACTTAAACAATTTGTGGAGTGAAAAACTATTAGTGATTATGAAAAATAAATATACACCTCCTTCCTTTACCAGAAGCTGCTGGGAAGAGATGCTGGGGAAGTGAAACTGGAGGCTTGACTTGTTTTTATACCTTGTCCTTGAACATCACAGCAAGGCAATGCCAGAAACAGAAATCCTGTGGTACCTGGATCTTACATCTAGATCTGTTCTTCCACTTCTGTGCTTAAATGGTATTACCATTCCTCAACTACTGGCAACCCAGTTTCTTCTTGAGCCAATTCTTCCAGCACCTTATCTGTACAACTAGCAAGTTCCCGCTGTCATAATTACTAGGCTAGGGTTACTATTTGTTTCTTGCATGTTGTAACTTCAGTTGCTAGCAATCTCCTAATTGCCAGAAGTGGCTGCCATTTCAAGTTTAGTTTAGATATAAATACATGTCGTACAGAGCTGTTGGGCATGCTTGCCCTATACAATTTCTTATTGTGACACTTTTACCTATGTTAAAATTTTTGACTGAAAATGTGTGGTCATGACAGTGTGGCCTTCCAGTGTCTATGGAACATAGCTAACTGTATGCAGTATTAGTGAAGTTACTTGGTTTTCCACTTCCATAGTCATGTCAAGGTAGTTTCAAGGAAATTCAAATGAACAGCTTCATCAGAGTTCCAGGAGATAGAAAGAGTCTGGATTTCCTTTTTGGTGTAACATACCTTACAAAAAGCACTTTTCAAAGTCATTTCTATAATATTGCTCTGACTGTGTTCTTCTGGTGTTAAGATGCGTTTTTTTTTTTTTTTTTTTTTTTGCATTATGTGAAGAACACAAAAGTATCCACACTTGCAGTTGCTCCTAAATGTCTCACAAAAACATCTCATGATATGACTTTCTGCAAAAGACCGATGGCAAAGCCTTGTGAATTTTATCATTTATAGTTGCATCGAAGTATGACCTAGGAGTAAAAGCTGTCCCTGATATGAAGCATCTTACACTTGAAATCTGTCCTCAGAGTGGATTGGCTTTTCCTTTTATTTTCCAAAACTGTTCCAGCAGTACCTGGGACTGACAGGAAGACGTGCTAGTAGAGAGATGTGGTAACTGCAGCCACAAACTCTTACCTCCCAAACCCTGACAAAGATATAGTTGCACATTCCTCTTGGGATGTCCCCAGGAACTCTGCTTTTCATTTAGGGGACAGATTGGAAAAATCTGCTCCGAGCTTTTTATTTGTTCAAAAAGAAATAGCAATTTGAGGGTAAGCATCAACTTCACATGTCTACCTAATGTAAACACAAACAGCTAAAGAATAAATCAGAAGAGGGGATTAACTGCAGAGGTATAGAGCATAGTTGCTTTTTGACTGCCAGTGAAGGCATTTTTTCCTCTTCAAGGAGAAAATATAATTATAAAATTCCACACAATACTGTGGACTGAAGGCTTCAGCCTGCAGCCACATCCCTCTCCCAGGAAGTGCAATCTTTCTGTAAGTTATTCTCTGGAGAGCTGGGTACAAGTCAACAGTGCCCAAAGTCCCTGGGAATGGCTCATAAACACTGATTTAACTCTGGAGTTGGCTGTTCTGCACAGGTGCAAAATTTGCCCTTGACAAATACAAACAACATGACAGAGACAGAAGCAATGACTGGTGACCCCTCACAGATGACTTGCATCTGAAAAGAGACATTTTTGGAAACAGAACAGTTTTGTCTCAATGTCTTGAAAATAAAATTATTTGACTTTTAGATTCAAATTGACTTTTAATTCTGAAACTTCATTCAATGTTCAGGTATTAAAGTCCTGGGCTTTTTTAAAGGTTAAACTACAGAAGGATTTTTTTTTTCTCTTTTGATTTTTCAACCAGCTCTGACTTAAGAGCAAATTGCCAGAAGGGAATCAATCAAACTGAGTTATTAATAGTTGTGTCAAAGTGAAACGAGGGTGAGCTTATCACAGAAGGTGTTGCCCACAAAATTTCCAGAGCTTTGCTCAAATCACAGGGTCATTTTTGCACATTTTGAAACTATTCTTTAAATGTGTGGACAGCAATACTGACATATTAAGAATTAGCAGCTGAGCCTACAAAGAAAGCTATGTCCCTGCAGAATTCTGTCCCAGCAAACTCACTGTAGCACTGGTCCTTTGATATCCATGGAAATGTGGATTCCCAGGAATTATAAGTAACCCTGTGAGCACATTTATCTTACAACACTTGGGAAAAATAAAAGGCATCTAGCATGAGGTCATCACTTCCTACTAGCAAGACAATTGGCAAGATGTAGTTTAAAGAGGCAGAATTCACTTAAAATCCCTCTACATCTGGAGCTTACTTCTCATGTTACAGAAGTCACAAATGTTCAACCATTAGTGGCTGACGGAACAGCAAAACATCTGTATAATGCATGAAATGTCTGGAAGTGTCTGACTCTCTGGGAATCAGCTGAAGTTTTCAACTGATGCTTTAATGGTGGTAATTGAAGTTTGCAGCACTGGCACATCCTAGCTCAGTAATTAGATGGATTACAATCTTTCTAGTTTGGCAGCATTCTTTAAACAAGCTTCAACTTTTCATATAGTCAACACTCTAGCAGAGATAAATGTCACATCAGTTCAGAGTGAAAAGTAATTTAAGGAAAGACTCAAATTTATCTTCACTGAGTACCAAACAGGAGATATTTCAAAAACAGGACAATGGCCCTTTCTATCTTAAAAGAATGGCCCATTTCTCACATATAAAGGCTGGCTTGTGAATGGGAATCTATGGGTGTGCCTTCCCTGAAATCACTGAAGATAAACCTGCTTATAATATTTCAGGATCCACTCTATATATTAATGAATGGGTGAAATTCTGATAAATGGAAGTGTGTAGGAAGGGAGAAAAGGGAGAATCCCAAGGGAGAAAAATATATTGCCTATCACTTAGCAAGATAGAATTTGTCACTGTGATTGGTAACTGTATTACCAATGGGGAAAAATAATAATAATAAATATAAAATAAAATAAAATAAAATAAAATAAAATAAAATAAAATAAAATAAAATAAAATAAAATAAAATAAAATAAAATAAAATAAAAAAGCTCTGTGTTGGGATTTTTTGAAGTGAAATTACATAAAGGCAATAGCCATCAGGAACTATCTTGCACCCATAGGGGAATGGTCTTCAGTGACTTATATCCAAACCCTGCTAGATTGTGCTTTTTTTACAGCTACTCGCACGTTTCATGTACCCATCTTATTCTATCAGCGTCCTTTGCAATTTCAGAAAAAAGGTTTTGAAACCAGCTCCATTCCTAATGCTCGTCTAGATTTTCTTCTACCTGTATGTTTTAGTTGGATTATATGAAAGCTTAGAAACATGAGTAGATTTGTTTATCTAAAGAACTGAGCAGCTTTAGGATTTCACTGAATGAATCCATGTAGCTATGTCCTTGGAACTGGATCTCATGGTTTTGTCACCACCATGATAGAAGTAGACCTCCAAAGCAGAACAGACAGGCATGTCTGATCTTCTTGTGGTCATATCATCACCTAAGTTTGCTTTACTGCATCTTTCACCCCTTTCCTTGGGCTTAAATAAAACCAATCACATGAATTTCATCTGGAGATCGTTTTGTATCTGCCGCCATCATTACTCCTTTATTACAGATTTTACATCATGCTTGGTACCCCCAAAACTGGACAGGGTTTTGCAGTACATCTCCCCAGTCTTTTGCAGTAATAGCTTGAAACAAGACCTTGTTACATGAAGTAGTGGGGTCTATTTGGGGGAAATTCATTAAGCACATACAGACTGAAATCTGAATCATTGAAACCTCTACCTTGTACTCACTTCCATTCACAAAGGACCCTACTGACAGTAACAGCCAGGATCTCACTCAGGATTAAAAAAAAAAAAAAAAAAAAAAAAAAAAATCATCCTGCAGGACATGCTTCATTTTCTCTATAATTTGCAAGGTAAACAGGTAATTTGGTGATCAACCCAGGGCCAATAAACAGAAAAAGAATGAACAAAACATAACAGAGACATAAGGAAATGACTGACAGAGATTTTCTCTTGCTGCAGCAAATCACTCAAAATCTGGGTTAAATTTCCAGCTTTGCCACAAGCTTTGCCACAAAGATCAGAATCTTTGGAAAGTCCCTTGAAGGCCATTTCCATTCTGAAAACTGTCTACCTGAAAATGACACCACCTTACTCAGCAGATCTACTTTCTTGAGTACTGCCTTAATTTAATAAAATTAAAGGATTTTGTTTTTTCTTCTGTTAAGACCTGAAAAGCTAACACAGTTTGAAGACCTGAACTCAGGTTCACACCTTCTTGTGCTTGCTCAACAGGAAAAAATAAATAAATAAATAAATAAATGTATCCCTGCAACCTCAATATCACAAGCTGTTCAAGCCTGGTCCCTGTGGACCCATTGGCTTGCACAATATCCAGTCAAAATATTCTTTCAAAATATTCTTGTTTTTCCAATAAAAAAATAGTATAAACTCATGTTAATGTGCAGCACCTATAAACACCAGGGCAGTAGTTTATCAGAAAAAGCTTCAAGATCATTTGTGTATGACATATTAACTACAAGACTAAATTTAATCAGTTCATAAAAAGGATTATATAATGTGATTGCCTGCACACAAGAGACCCCTTCCAGGCCTGCACTCCTTAACTGCAGAATATATCTTAAGGATAAGAGATCAGTCGATGGTAAGGACCCTTCAGAGATTTGTCTATGTATGGGAGGCATATTTTAAATATAAGTGCTTCAGCTGTGCATCCATTCCTATCTTACAACACATTCAGTAATGTAACATTTAGGAGGATTATGATAAATTGGCAGTGTAATGATGTGACTGGGATGTCCTGGGGGAAAGGAAACCCTGGATAATGTTGGTGGCAGAAGTGGTTTGAGTAGGGTTAAATCCTAAATGTTTTGGAGGTCTCCAATGCAAATTGGTGCAAAAGAACAGCACCACTTGGACTGGAGATACAACAAAGAACACAGAGCCAAAACCATCCACTTTGTGACCCAGTGGGGATGATAGACCAATCCGCCACAATGACCTTGCAGGAGCAACCCCACCTTCAGAGGCATATAAAGCCCCTGAGCAACACACGATGGTTTCCACATACCTCAGCTGCTTCTGAACCTGCACTGCAGAAGGACCTCAAGAGCTGACTTAAACTAATTGGGCTTATAAACGTGAACTCAGTGCCACATAAGTATAGCTCCACTGCTTTGAGACTGGCTGTGAGAACAGCACACATACATATACTTGGCACTGGGCCTACACCAATAAATGATGACATGAATAGTTCAGGGCTGGATCTCTCAGCACCTACTGCATGGTTTATGGGCAAAACCTACCCATGGATAACGGTGAATTGACTGCTTTGCTAAATAACTTCTGCTCCCATGCACATGATATCAAACAAATGGCCACACATACAGAAACTGAAATCTCCACACGGAGGTGACATAGAATTGCTGCGGCTACAGAAGTCACTGCTGCCCAATGCAGAAGAATCACATGTAGCTGCCATCCACCCGTCCACAGTTAGCTGTTGCTAAACTTTATAAAGATGATCTCTATGCCCATATCGACAGCTTGGCACTATAGTTCACAGTCACACTTTCCCCATGCTCCAGGCTAGAACTTTGAGCAATGAAATTTGTGAATAAACATTTCAAAGTTATTCGTCAAAGCACAGGATCTCACCACACATGAACGTGATAGGGGATTGTTCAGGGTGACAGTGACTACCCACAGAATACAGAAAGTGTAAAGAGTTATAATGACTCCTGCATCAAGTGTAGAGCATAGACTGGATACTGAATAGTTACCACTATCCCTTGATTCAGGGGATTTGGCAAAGTTGGGATATACAGGCTGATAATTTTGATTTACTGAAGTTTCCTGTGGAAAAAAAATATATATATATATTATAGAGAATATTCGCCAAAACATTCAGCTTCCCATGTCTAGCTCAAGGGGCACAAAAACTATAGAGTCTTGAAATAGCCTGGAGGTCAGACCTGCAACTTTTGGAGGTCTGCAAACAGCACAGACCAGATACAGCAGGATTGCACCAAGAACAGGTGATGCTCCCTGTGGGACAACCGTTAATTGGTCCTCTAATCTGATGAAGGGTGGCTAGAGACTTGCTGTAACCCCTGTACAAGATTTTACTTTCTTTATATTGTACAGAAATGTACTGCAGCATTTTCTTTTTCCCTGGGGTTTCACTTGTGCCATCACACAAATAATATGTTTGCTATTTACATATACATCTATATCCTTCATATATAATTTTGAATATGTTTGTGGCATTTCTCTGTGCGTATTTAATACCTGTGTACTTCACACATGCTTGTCTGGCACAGATACAAGTCTGATTAAGGTAGGAAATAAAATATGCAAATTTCAGTTTTAGCTCAAAGAAGTACAAGAAAAAGAAAAAAAATAATAATTTAAAGGCACTTTCAAATTAACAAAATTTTATTCATTGCTGTCTATAGAATTCAAGAGGAGAAGGTCAGTCACATAGCAGAAAAAATAATCACTGTGGATAGAATTAATTTTATCTGAGATTAGCCATCTAAAATCCTAGCATCTAATCTAAGGCAGTTTTCTAGCTTTATGCTCAATGAAGATTGAAGGCAACACCCAGTATTGGCAGGATCAGCAACCCTCTGAGACAGCTCTTTCTCCTGATGACATTGACAGTTTGGACTTCTAGTTTGGTTGCTTAAAATGCCTGGCTTTTATGCAGCTGATGTTCTCAGAAGCAAAACCTCCTACATGCATTTTGCTTCTGCAGTATTCAGAAATAATTCACAGCATGCTATTTTGTTTGGGTTATTGCTCCAATTTCATGTTTTCTGCCAAGGTTAGAATACACTGGAATATACTGATCACACTGGAATAAAGAGGGTATCACCTTTGTGCTTTTCTGAATAATGTACACATATATGTCAGGGTTATTCCTTTAATCTATAAAAAAATAACTAGTCTTTAACACATTCAAGAGGGGAAAAAATCCTTATTTCAAATGATGTTCGCCAACAACTGAATCTGCAATAGTTGAGAAATGTGTATTGTTTTGTCAAAACCTTGCTTAACAGACTAGGAATAAGAACCGTAAAGCAAGCAGACACTCTTGGATTTTGTATCCTTAGACACGTGACTGAAAAGCAGTGACTGGTTCAGTGCACTGTTGTTCAAAGATTAAGGCATATAGAACAAAGAAGCAGCAAGGTCATCCAGTCCATCAGAGAAGGCACGCTTTCCACAGTGTCTTTTGAGCATTTTGTCCAGTCTCTTTTTAAAAGTCTCATGCTGTGGGGGTGATACCAGCTCTTTTGGGAACTTTTCTAACAATAAATCTTCCCCTCACGAAGAATTCCTTGGTATTTGCCCTGTTATTCTTTCCACAGTATTATGTTGCTGCAATCACCTCTTTGATAAGTGAACAATCTCTCCATCTTAGGGCCTCCAAGCAAGCACTTATATATGAGCCTCACTTAATTGTTATAGATAACAGTGCTTAAACCTTTGGTGCTTGGAAGACTGTGAAGGCAATGAACTTACAATTTCTTGATGCAAAGCTGGAGATGTGAATTCAAGCTCACGTGAATTCATTAGTTAAATAGATTTCTGCTCTGGACAAGTATCAATGTCTTCTTCCCATCCACAGAGATACACATGAACAGTAGCTAGATTAATCAAGGGCAGTCTCTGATGTACCTCCATCTATAGAAACCTCACATGATTTATTTTATCAAGTTAATCCACTGCACTCAGGATCTTCTCTTCATCTTGACTCAGACTCACTCTTGAATACCTTTCTTTTTGCCAACATTGTTTTGATCTAACGAGCGTCCAGCTTTGAATATTTTATCATATATTTACGGGAAACAGAAGACCCTGTTCCCATGAACATCATTAATGTTGTTGTAGAACCTATAAGTTTTGATACCATCATGCAAAGTGTTGTAAATGAAGAACAGGGTCCTTGTCTCATAATTAAAAATGACCCGGTTGCATATGGGACTATAAGACAACACATCACGCTGATTTTCATTAACTTGTTGATGACTCCCTCATTTTGGCGGCATGCTCTCTTCAAACATCAATTATTACAACGTTTTCAGTTGAAAAGGGTCCGACTATTGAAAATTGAATCAAATCTAATTTAAATAAAATAGGAAAACACTTTCTATCTCAAAACATCAACAAAATCTTCCAGGAAAGACAAAAGGTTGTTGTTGTTGTTACTATTACATTTACAATTAAAAACAGAAGCAATATTTCAGATGAAAAATAAAATCACACTTTTTAATTTAAAATAATGTTTTCTTTAAGTGGAAGCAATGGAAAGCAAACTTGAAAAGCAGTCTGAGAGAGGTTTTAAATACCAGATATAATGAAAGAGAAATAGCAATTCAAGTAGGGAAACAAAACCAGAACAGTTTTCATCTGAAGCCTGTATTCATATGAATGCATTTAACACAATACTCTGCACCGTAAAAGGCTTTACTTACAAAAAAAAGTTGTCACCAGCAGGGAAAATAATCATAGGAGGAAGTATATGGTAGGTTTAGAAATTCACACACCCACATGTTCTTCCTCTGTCCCTCCACCCTAGTTGTGTTTGTCATTTTTCTCAAAGAACTTAATTTATTTTGCTTTCTTGACCTATATCTTGTCAAGATCTTGGCTGGGGTAAATCTCAGTCTAGCTTCATTGTGATGCATTTGCTGTGCTGGGAGCAGATGTGTCCCACTCAGGAGCTCACCAGCATGAAGGAATTCATCAGTGTTTAACTCATCCTAAATTCATTCACCTTCCTAATCTTACAATTTTAAATTTTATTTTATTTTTAAATCCCACAACCCACCAGGTCTTGCTTTCCATTTCCATCACAGGACTTTTTTTCTGCTCTTCCTTATTCTTGTATCTCAGAACAGGCTCCTGTGCACTCAGAGAGGCTGTCTTCCTTGTATATGTCTTTTATTGACAATTTATCCTGGTGCCACTCTTCTTGTGATATGGGGGGAGATAAGGCTCATGATGCCAATCAGTTACTCTACAAAGGAGATACAACATTCCATTGGCAAATATTTGACTAGCCTTTCTCTTGGCTTACTCCCAGCCATATATCTCAGAAAAACACTATAAAATCCTGTGGCCTACCACATCCACGTGGGATTTCAGGGAGATGACATACCGGAAATTTTAAAAAGGGAGGAAGAGGGGGGGAAAAGGAGAAAAGAAAACCAAATTATGAGCTAGAATTTCAGATGGTATGAATTAACAAAGTCTCACTGAAATCAAGCGCTATATCATTTTACTTTGGGTAAGAATTAGGTCACAGAAGTGAATCTCTCCTGGTATAAAGTTTTAGTATTGAGAATTATTTCAGTCAGGCAATGTTTTGTCATCAAGTTCAGCCACTTATTGGGTTCAGTATAGAAAAAGTTATATGTAAAAGGCCAGATAAAACCAACGCACACCAATGTTTCCCAGGGATATAATGCAATTCCTTCTTGGCAAAGACCAGCTATTTGACCAAAGATGCAAAGACCAGCTCTCCACTCAGTTCGCATGAATATCTTAGTGTCAGTTTGATTGGCAATCTGGATATGCCTTCACTGAGGAGCACCAAACAGCCCACAGCAACCAGTGTTCAGAGCTTCATATAAACTGGGATAGTGCTGCTTGATAGCCACACAGCTGAAACTCAGATGACAGTCAAGATCTTTGGCACATTCCCAGAACATTAACACTGTGATGGGAAGTCAGATTTGAGACTTAGGCAATGAGACACCAAGTTCTACAATGTGTGGGGAAGGGCTTTCATCCAGAGATCAGCCAGAAAGCCAGAAAGCACTGAACATACACAAGTCTGGCTCAAAAATCAGCTGCCCTCACCGTACTTGAGCTGTGAAGAGTGAATGTGGCTGGGATGCAGTGACAATGCAGATCTGAAGCGAGAAGCACTGTCCAAAGCTGCAGAGAAGGAACTGACTAACAGGGAGATTACAGCAGCCTGTGCACAAAGGGGAACTGATGGGCTGTGGAGAGTATTTTTGGAGTTCCTCAAGGATTGGTCTCAGGACTGATGTGACTTAATAATTTCATTAATAACCTTACCACAGAAAAAAAAAAAAAAAAAAAAAAAAAGGTTTGCTGTAAAATGAATTTGCTGATGAGAAGCTTAAAATATCCAGTATTACCAAGGAGAAGGATGAGGAAGTCATACAGAAAGCACCAGATAGTGTCAGTGATGGGAGTAAGAGAAAGGGAATGACTTTCAATAGGGAGAGCAAATTTGGCCCTTCTCTTACTAGTCAATAAAAAAAAAAAAAAAAATGTGGATCAATGGTGTGAGTATACTAACACAAACCTGCAATAACACAGATCCTACTAAATTGCTCACTCTCCAGTTCAAAGGAATGGATCAGATGAGCTAGCCTCAGTGCTGGCACCTCTATTAAGGGCTGACTCTGACTTGTAAAATCATTGGTATGAAAAAGAATTTGGGATGAGTACCCTATGTCTATCCAAGCATTTCTGAACCTTTCTGAGCATTTCAGAGATGTGGTAAGGAACATTTTATATGAAAAAGCACTCTCAGTGACATGAAGCATGTCATTACTGGGGCTCGTCCCTCCTGTACAGATGACTTTTCAACCTTAAACAATTCATGTAATATTTCCTTCCTTTTTTTTCCATATCACTTCAGTGAAATATAGGCAATAGGCACAGGGCAGGGCCTGCTGGGGAGGTTTCTGTTGTCCAGTCACTTGAGAAGGGCACTTCATCTGGAGGCTTCCACTCCTCAGACAGCCTGGGACAGGTTTACAGGTACAGGGGAAGGAACAAGACATGCGGGGACAGACAGGCAAATTTCCCTGACCCACACTGTCTGATGCCCCAGCAAGGTAACACAGCACAACCAATGAGTCAGAATGGAAAAAAAACAATGCTCCATAGATAGGGATGTGAATCAGATTGTGTGAGCCTGCCTCCAAAAAATATAGCTAGGCCTGCAAAGAGGCCAAACCCCAGAAATATCACGTAGGTTCCCACTGCAAGTCCCCTCTGTCTGAACTGCTATATAACCAACGGCAGCCTTACAGGGGCCAAAAATCAGAAATTTTGTCTAGAAGCAGGCAGAGCCCAGGGCACCCACCTGAACCACATGTGCTGCAGTGATGGGCTTCTTGGAAATGCCTGTCATACCACCCAGAATATTCGTTTGAGGTGCAACAGACACATACATGAAGGCACTGCCTGGGAAAAATGCAGTTCTGCGAGGTGTACAGCAGCCTCTGCCCCAGGTCAGAGACACAGAGCCATGCCTGAAGTTTCCCATCAGGCAGTAAACATTGCAGCTTAGC
This sequence comes from Nettapus auritus, assembly GCA_011076525.1. Lineage (NCBI taxonomy): Eukaryota > Metazoa > Chordata > Aves > Anseriformes > Anatidae > Nettapus > Nettapus auritus. Next base: position 65,678 of record JAACYP010030883.1, read on the forward strand.
AGCATAGCCCTTGGGTATTAGTACAAGCTAGCAGATTCAGTCTTGGAGTGATTCCCTTGAAGGTTATAAAACACAGAGTGGTTGCTTTTTGCTCTACTGGATGTTTTTTGGCACCAGCATTGGAACCCTCCTTGCTCAAATCATTTAAAATGTGATTTTTCAGGGGTGATTCACACCAGGCTTTTCAGAGACTTTGTGCCAATACCTCTTCAGTAAGAAATTTGAGGCATTATGATCTACAGGCTGAATTTTGCAGAATGAAAGGGGGGGGGGCTGGGGGGGGAGAATCAAGACTATCTTTTAAACTCGAGGGAAATTAAGCCAAGGTCCATAGATCTCCCACTCTCCACTGCTTCTCATGAAGAAGAAAAATACGCCTGAGCAGTTAACATCTCACTACTTGAATAAGTGAAATCACACCTTAAATGCCTAAAGATTCCATTAAGAGACAGAAAGTGTTAAAAAGCAGAAAAAAAATAAAACTACTGCTGACAAAAATACTGAGACTTACTTGGCTCAAGATTTTCAGTCAATCAATTAAATCAATACAGACACACTTGCAAGTTCCTATTTCACCACACACCCTCAATCTTAAGATATTCAAACATAGAAGTTTGGTTCAGACCATTCCTAGTAAAGATGTTATCAAAACTAAAAATGTCTTACTCTGCTGGTAAATTTATTACTCAGAGAGACTACTTGTCTGGTTTCTTGTCAGCCTACAGAGTACAGAGGCTTTTTTTTTTTTTTTTTGACAGAATAGTAACATTTTCTTTCTTCAATGCTTCATTAGCTCATCTTACTCATACAATTTTCCCCATTTTATTTCATGTAAATCAAATTACTCATCAGCTCTGCAATGCCATCAGTGTACAAAAAGCCTTCTACAAAAAAATAAAAATAAAAAATAAAAACCCTACCTATTATATCCCCAAAACAGTACTTATGCAGGTAGTATAATTTGGTGGAGACATTTTCATAAAAGGTATATAAACTTCAGTGCTCTTATAAGGGTAGAAGGACGTGGGAGAAATTATAATACAATTAGACTCTCCACTATGTGGCTGATGTAAGGTGGTCAGGAAATATTTTCCCGGACCAGGGGATTTTTGCCTTACTACATTTTTTTTTTTTGTTTCATTTTTTTTTTTTTTGGCAAGTGTGTCTAAGGGTACTCATACTTCACAACCTTGGTTCATCTGCTAAGTATTCCCCTCTTACAAAGACAGGTCATAAGCAGAATATGCTCTTTATTCATCAAAATAGGTAAGTACACTGCAAGCAGCTTACAACTTCACATGCGAGCATTTTCTCATTCCCTGCAAGATCAAAAATGACAGCAGAAGCAGGCAGTAAACTTGTATTTGACTGTGAGGTTTTGCTGAGAGGTTTGCACTTGCTCACAGCTATGGGCAGCGAGACAACAAATGTTGGGTGAGGAGATGGTAAGGCCTAGAAGCAGGGTGCTAGGACAGGGTTTGGGGCATCCAAGCTGTGTCCTCTCAGAGGTTCCCCCCGTGGCCTGGGTACACAGCCACATCTCCCTGCAAAGGACAAGCCCTTCTGCAGGGGAAGGTTGCAGGGAAAGGGGGTGGAAAGCAGAAACAGGGACAGGTGAGGATTGGTGCACTGAAGACAGCTGACCCACTTGCAAAAGGCCGTCCAAGTGTCAGTAAAAAACTATTCATCTAGAAAACACTTTTTCAGTTCTTAATCCTCTGATCTCCACTCCTTATACATCAAGTGACTGATGGTGCAGGCGTACTTCTGCATATGCACACAATTCATTATTTTAAAATGTCTCATTTTACCAAAGCTTTTTGTCCTATCATTAAGGTACAACCAAACATTTACATGCAAACAACCCCCTGCAATTGACAGCATCAAAGCAGCATGAAAGCAAATGGCTGAATGCTGAGTGAGCAGGCAAGAGAAAACTGTAAATTGTACCTAGCAAACTGCCCTAGGGGTCTTACCCAAGCATGATCAATAACAGTCTCCTAATCACAAGGATTTTCTTCTGGTGCAGACAGACATCATCTGACATTTGTCTCTCATAGACAGAGCATATAGGAAAAGCTTTCCAAATGTCACTATATTGCCAGCAAAACCAGCTGCTCAGAGGACTGTCTCATATATACTGAAAGTGATGAGAGAGGGGTCTTGTCATGAGCAGGCCAACCCAGGGAGCTAACATTGAAGAGGTATCAGTATGATGAGACATGAGAAGGCTCGTCTGTGAGATTTTTTTTTTTTTTTTTAAAAAAAAAGGCAACTGATCAACATCTCAGGGAGAAACTCGGGCCTGATTTCATTAAAAAGAATCTTTCACCTGCAACTAATGCTAGTGCTTGCAAAAGCTTTTTGGTTTGTCACAGAGAAAGCAAGCTGGACTTTGAAAAGATCACTGCTCATGGCAGGAAAAGCACTAATTAGCCAGGTAATTACCCTGGGGAGTAGATCTGTGTATAGTTGCGAAGCTCAACATTTTTTGATTTTTTTGTTGTTGTTGTTATTTTTTTATTTTTTTTTTTGGTCAGGCTGAAGCAAGGCAGGACGCATAGCCAGTAGCATTCTCTTTGCACAGTGTCACTGCTTTTACCTCTGGTTGGAGCTGAGATGGAAAATGATTTGTGAGAGTTAAAAATTGCCTTCCATTTTTTTTTACCACAAAGTTTAATTTTCCCTTTCAATCTGTGTTGCATTTCCAGCACTTTAGCCAGTAATGAAACCAGGTGGAGATAGAGCACTATCTAGGGCTAGCAAGCCTTCAGCATGGTTCAATTCTCCAGCCTCTGCTCCCAAAGACTTCACTGAAGTAAAGAGGATGGGGCCATTTTAACTTCTTCTACTCTTTTTTTTTTTTTTCTTTTTTTTTCCTGTGATTTCTCCTTGAAATGCACACACCAGCATAATGCTAATCCAGAGCCAAGCACACGACACATCTCTAATTAGCATTGTTCTTGCTGTTTTACTTGGGATTTTTTCCCCTGTGAAATCATTCTTTTTGAGTCAGAACACACTTTACATCTTAAAATGGTTTCTGCTGCATTTGTTCAAGATTGTTCCTCCCTGATCACAATTGAAAGAGTTTGCAATGGATGGCAGTATATGTTCTTTCAATCCAGAGAAAACCTCCAGAAAAACAGGAATTTACTGAAAAATGCTGCCCTTTGCTCCTCTTACTCATCCTTTTACATGATTGCAGCTGACTAGGGTGGAAATTCACAGAAGGTAAATGCTGAGCAAAGCTGCCTCCTTTCACTAACTTCATTTTCACAAGAAACATATTTCTGCATCTTTAGCAGACACTATGATTTGGTGGTATGCTTTCAGCTTCTTGTACCCTGTCAGGCCAGAACCTCCTCTGTAACAACCTGATCCTACATCAATATCAGCCCCTAGGAACCATATCTAACCCTGAGGCCTTGTTTTTAGTGGGAACTGAACACAATGGAGCTGTTGTTTCCAACAGCTCTGTGAAATATGAGTACCTTACAAGCATGAGACATGGATTAGCCATGTGAACAAGGATTTTAGAGCTCTGGGAGATCCAGGGACTCCATGCACAGGGAATCCTGGAAAAAGTCCTGGTTTCAACATCGCTACCAGACTGGGAAGAAAATGGGGACATGGCAAGGGATGAAGACAAGACCAAGTTGCTATGAAAAGCCAAGCTTGGTTATAAGAAAGGTTGGGGTCTCTCCATACCAACATGCCAATGCCAGGCCCTTCTATGCTCCTGGCAAGGAGACTTCTTCACCAGCCCCCACTGAGATGTTTTTGAGCCATCTCACCACAGCTGGGGCCTGAATCTGGACATGAAGATCCTCCTGTCCAGAACTGAAAAGGAGCAGGCTGTTTCATACCTGTTACTTCCAGCCTCTTTTGCTCCATCAGCTGCGAACAGAGTAGCAACCTCAGCAGAGCGGCAGGAGAGGGCTCTGCTGCAACATCTCGTAGAGTAAGAGGACATCTATAAATGAGCACCAGATAAACGGGGAGGCAGAAAGCAGCACAGGCTCAAGAGAAGACACTGAGAAAGAATGGCCTTTTAACCACTCAACCCCCAGTTAAAAATTTGTGTTTGTATGTGTGTTTGTTTTTTTTCCCTGACAGTGTGTATCTGTCTGAGAGAAGAGCGTGAGTGCTCTTGTTGAGCGATTCAGATTGCATTAAGACTAAAAGAGCCTTGCTGGGGCCTTGCTGGTGAGTGATGTTCAAAATCTGTTTTAGAGGAGGGAGAACAGGAACTTGTAGAGCAGGCTGCTTTCCTGCAATATACACATTGGTGATTTTGGGTCAGTAATCCTGGAAGTGCCAAGGTTGTATTGAGACCTTGGTAGAAGAAACTAGAGAAAAGCCATTTCCTCTAGGCTTTAACTTCCTGTACAGGGATCCTCTCTCTGATGGAAAGATAAGAGGAATCACTGCATGGAAATGGACTGAAAGCTGCAGTGACTCCCTGCAGCATGAGATACAGGGCAGGGAATTTGCTGAGTTTTCAATGCCTACTCTATAGAGGGGAGACAGTATTTTTACAGTGTATTACAGAACCTCAGCTAGAGTTTCACCATTTGTTTCCCCTTGTGATTTCTTTCCACCCCCTTGACATCACCTCCAGCTGTGTCTGCTGCACTTCCCTCAGCACCGTGCTCTGCACCGCCTTCACAGAGAGCCACCAGACGACAGCAGCCAAAGGGCCAAACCCGGCACCTCTTTCTGCATATCAATTACATGGCTGAAGGCACAGGGTGAGGTTTACACGGGCAGCCCTCCTGCATCAGGAGGCTCGGGAGGCTGTATGAGGAGCCATGTATCACAGAGGTCACTGACACCTCTCCCGAGAGAGTGTTAATTTGGCTTTGTGCAGGAGTGGCTAATGAAGCTCTTGGAACAGATGAGTGCAAGGCTATTGCACAAGGACCAACAGTTCCTTCTTGTCAGAGCTGTTTGCTTCCTTCTGCCTCTCCACATTCTTCTGGGTTGCATTAACAGGAATCAGGCTCAAGAATGTTGTAGGTGATATTTTGTACCTTTGCTGCTCTGATGGGTCAAGCTTTGTTGAGATTTCCCAGCAGCAGGACACTCAGCATTGCACTATCCCAAATAATCCCTTTGTCCAGCAGTGCATTGGGAATGTGCCCTGACTGTCCCCTGATGCTGCAACAGCTCCATGAGGGTCACCGAACTGAGATTGCTCTGGTTTACTTCAGCAAGTCAAATTATCCATGTGGTGCAGAGATCTGGAAGATGCAGGCATGTGAGCTTCCCTAAACTAGCCAGTCTTCACAGTATTGGCCATAGTGGGGTAACTGAATCCTGAAGTCTACAATACCTATAGGAATTTTAAAGAATATTTCAGACTCCCTTTGAACTCAGTGCAGGAGTAAGTTTTGAAAACAAAATGCTGACATTTGCTCTATTTTTATTTATTTATTTATTTATTTTTAATCTGGAGGTCCACAGGTTGTGACTAAGGAGGGGAGGAAAGTTCCCTTCTACCTCAAATTGCTGAGAAATCAGAGGTGCTCTTCCTCCTGACCTCTCTCACCTCCCTGCCTCCTCATCACATATCTCAGCACTGCTCCTTCAGCTAATGTTCCTTCCTACTGACTCACCCAGGAGGGCTTCCCCAGAAAAGACTGGTCTCCCCTTCAGAATTCCATGAGTTATACGAGTGAGGCCACAAGAAGAGAGGATATGATGCTTTCTCTTCTTGACTCCAGTGGCCTCCAGAGCAGGATAGGCAGAAACAACCTCCCTGAGACAGTGGACATATCTTCTTCAGCCCACAGGATGAAGTACTGGATTGCCATAATACACCAAATATATGTCAGATACAAACTATTTCATGTTTGTTCCCATTTTATCTTCTTCTATAAAGCATGAAGCAGTTAAAAAAATAGTAATTTCATTACTCTGCAAGATCAAGCAACATCCAAAGCTCTGGCAAGAGGTCTATGCATTTCACTACCAAGTCCATTTCAGCTGTAAACAAAGTAAAATGAACCTGGAACTGGAAATATCACAAACAGCTATAGGACCACAGTTGTGGGAGTTTGTTTCAGCAGATAATATAATCAGAAAAGCTGTAATGAAAGATTTAGATGCTCTAGAATACAAGCACCACAACAAAGCTTTGACACCAGTTGCAAGTCCTTTTCCCCTGATAGATTCCTGTACCATGGCGTGATTCTTCAGATATTTTAAAACAGTGATCATTGGGCTTCATGAAGATTTGATGAAAGATTAAATTGCCATCTATAACACAGAAATTTAAATTAGATAAGAAGTATTAGATCAGACTGTACATCTTCTTTTTACAGAAGAAGACTTCCCGACCAGGCATGGTGCACTAGATTTTTTTCAGCTGATTTTTAAATAGCAAATAATACATGAATCTATTGATTCATGGAATTATAGAATGGTTTGGGTGGGAAAGGATTGTAAAGCCCATCTAATTCCAACCCCAGTGCCATGGGCCACCTTCCACCAGACCAGGTTACCCAAAGCCCCTTCTAGCCTGGCCTTGAACACCTCCAGGGATGGGGCATCCACAGCTCCTCTGAGCAACCTGTTCCAGTGCCTCAACACCCTCAGAGTACACAATTTCTTCCTAATGTCTAATCTAAATCAACCCTTTTTTAGTTTAAAGCCATTCCCCCTTGTCCTGTCACAACAACCCCTGACAAAACTCCCTGCCCAGCTTTTCTATAGGCCCCCTTTAGGCACTGGAAGGACACTGTAAGGTCTCCCTGGGGCCTCCTCTTCTCCAGGCTGAACAACCCCAACTCCCTCAACCTCTCTTAACAGAAGAAAGTGACAGTCTGGGGGCTATCCTAGATCAGTCCACTTTTCTGTTAAACCTCTATCACTGCCCCATATCCCAACTCACTTCCCCTTCATTCATCTTGAGCTCCTATAATTCTTTTTCCTAAACATTTATCACCTTCATATGTCCGTACAACGCTCTGGTTTTATCACTGCCTTTGTTATCTTTGTGCCAAGTCCATTCCTCCCCTCACTTACCCCTACTTAAAATACCCCATTAATACCTCTTCCTTTACCATGAATCCCGTTTGATACCTTGAAAGGCTAATGAAGTGATTGTACACAGAAAGAAAGGATAACTCCAGTACCCACTTAGTCCATAATATTCAAATCTGTGAATTTTAATTATCCACATTTCCTTGACTCAGACAACATCTTTTAGGTATCAGGAGGCTCAGAATAGCATGAAGCTCACTCAGTCCAGGCTCACCTTTGCAAGGAAAGAGTGACTCGTCAAGTCTATAACCTCTACTGAAGTGGACTCTGAGTCACAATGTTATTAATGAGAGTTTGCTAACACGACACACCGAAGTCATTTTTAATAGCCCATCTCTTGCCACACTTCATAAAATATTTTCTCTTTATTTCTCCTTCCTGTTCTACACCTAAGAAGCAAGGCAACCCTTGGTGGATGTGTAACTGCCAGAATCATATTTGCAAATAAAGGAGCAGAAATATAGTTGTTGCCTCTCCCACTACCCCCAAATATCTGCTCTCTTATCATTCTTGCTGACATTTTAACAATGCCTGCTGCTGTGGGGAATCAGCATCAAGATTCTTAGTCACAAGCCAGGGCCTTATTTTACTAAGCACTGTAAAGACATTGCACAAAGGCTGCACCCCAAATGGCTGCAGACTAACTACATTGACTCAGCAATTCCCTTCTCATTCAGCATAGATTACCTGATGGGACCAACCTCCCAGTTCTTGCCACTGGCTTTAACTAGCTTTTATAGTGATCTGCTCTTTCTGAATTCCTAATTCCTCATTCTTTTACTTTATCTGCATACACGAAACTAAGTTCAAGTAATGACGTTTCAATAGATGTGTTATTTTATGGCTCCCTCCCTTCCATACACATGTCCTGCATTTCTAAACCGGAACATCCTTTAATAAACTCTCTCTTTATCCTGCCTTTTCTATGCTATGAGAGTCACATTAATCATTTTGAAAATTAGTACGTCCAATTTGTTGTCCTTTTGTCCTTTTATTTTATTTTATTTTATTTTATTTTTTTTTCTAGAGGATGTGGAAGTGGGCAGGCAGAAGAAGTTATTAGGAATGAACAGATCATTTTCTGAACTCATTAAATATGCCAGCAGTTATTAATAATTAATGACAACTGGCGTACATTCCCCCCTCCCCAAGAAGCCAAGAATGCTTTCTAATAGCTGTAAAGCAATCCTTTGAAAATAGACAATGAATCTGTTCCTTGGGGGTAACAGTAAATGATCTGGATTGATGCCTTCCATTCCTCTTCCTCTGTAGCTTGCATTTAACAAGAACTTTAAAGAGAAGGGATTTGCTTTCTAGTCAGTTAATATTATGCTTACTTCATCTCCGCAAATGCCTCGAAGTCTAAGCGGCAGATGTCACACACAACATCCTCTCCAGAAACCTTTTCGCTCACTTCAGCACCATGATGAAGCTATATTGCAAATGCCAAGAGCTTTCCACTGAAGAAGACTTCAGAGACATCAACCCTTGAAACCTCCTCAGAGCAAGAAAACACCCTTTCGCTCCTACGGAGGAGAAAGATGAAGCAGAAAGAAAGGCTTGCAGGAAACTGCAGGAGCTTCAGTGTCACAGGATGAGAAGGAAGACGAGGGCAACCAGATTCCTGACATCTCAGACATCCTCCCAATGGTTGGACAGCACCAATCTTGGTGGCAATGGCCATGTACTCCACACCTCCTTCTTCATCTCCAGACCAAAACAGTGCATCTTGGTACACCGCTGAGAGAAACACATTCAATTTTTGATCATCATTGAGTGACACAGCCACAGCAAAGGAAGAATCTGAAGTACAGGATGAAGCAATCTCGCTTTGAGCACATGAGACTCAGAAGGTGTGTTATACATTCATTGCAATCAATACTGCTTGTTTCGATCTTATACAACTAAGCTGTTTACACGCAGGCATGCGTTAAAACTCTGGTCATGAAAATAAAAGCAAAACAAGCAAGAGAAGAAAACAAAAAGAAAAAAAAATAGTGAACGATTGGTGCATTTTTACAGAAAGTCAGACATTTGTGTGAGAGTTAGTTACTCTTTATGTCAGATGAAGTATTTAGTTTGCAGGTTAATAAGAATGAAATTTAACAGTTTTTTAATTCAGTGCAGATAAAGGCTGCTCATCCTTTCAGTTCCAGTAACAGAGGACGTGTTTATGCAAAAATGTAAGGATATGGACCGTAGCCTATGACTGGAACAATGTCAGATCACATCTTGCATGTATAAGCTAGTTCTTCTGTCCTTGGCTTCTTGTACTGCAGTTTATACCTTTTTAAAAAACAGTACATAAATAGAGTTATATTTCCTTTCTTTCCTTATTCCAAACGCAAAACTGGACCATTATAGTGATATAGACAAAAAAAAAAAAAAAAAAAAAAAGATGTAAAGACAAAATAATATTTGTTGTATTTGTTTGACAGACAAAGTTATGGCTTCACCTGTAAGTAAAGAGGAAGAAGAGGATGATTTACTTTAACTGAAAATATTTCCAGCTAAAATATCAAATAATTTGTGGTGAATGATGCAAAATAGGACTTACATATTTATTTATTTTTTATTTTATTTTATTTTTAAGAGACAGACTTAGTGGAAGTACCCACGTGTGTCCTCCAAAAGAGGCAATGCTGATCCTAAAAGCAACTTTACCCCATTGCATAAACTGACAAAGAGGAAGGAAATGTTCATCTAGAGAAGTAACAGCAAAAAATAATTAAGATTTTGACTTGAGTTTATAATATGGAGAAATAAAGACAAGCTGTTGTAAAAAGAGAAGGTGAAAGCAGTTGTGATTCTCCATACCTCAGCTTTGCAGGAACAAAATAAAACCACGTCTTTCTAAAGAACAATCAAAGGGAGAAGCACTCAGCAATGTCTGGTGCCTATGTTCCAGACTGAGGGGAGCAGACTGGGAAGACCTCAAGTTAACACTAGTGAACCTGAGGTATGGGTGTCCTGCTGCTCATGTTGAGCAGCTGGAGAATGTTGAAATTAACAGCAAATCAGCCCAATCCCCAACATGTGACAATTGTACGAAGAAGAGAATATGAGCCCTGTGGCAGTTATGTGGGAAATGCTCTTCCCAAACCACTTCCACTTTTAAGATTTCTCCTGTTTCACATCAGGACAAATCTGTGACTTCTAGAAGATTCTCTCAGGCCTCTGATAGCCACCCATCTCAGATGGGTCAATAATCTAGGGGGCAGGAATTCTAAGATGGACAAAGATTACCAAAGTTCAAGTCCTTTGTTGATCCAGGTTCTGGGCCAGATCTTGGGTTTTCCATGTGCTAAGCATGTCCTATAAATACCAATCTGTTGGCAGTTCTGGGTAAGGAAAGATTAGTTAATTAAAGAATATGACCTCAAATTTAGTCTTCACGTGAAAAGCACAGAAGATTGAAACCTTGGGGAGCTAGTAGAAAAAATAGTGCAGCTAGGAGAGATTCTAGCCTGGGGAGACTTTCTTTTATGGATTGATGAAACAAATTGCATTTCTACAACCCACATGAGCTTCATGGGGAAGTAAGTTATGTGTGAACAAAAAATCACACAAAACAGGCTGAGACAGGCTGAGGCAGCTCCAGGAAAATGGGAAGAAAGGAAAAGAATATGAGATATATACTGGAAAACTCCAGAGAGTGAAGGGAAATAATGTGAAAATAAATCAAAAGGAGATAGAATATGCAGCTTTAGAATTAATAGGAAAAAAAAATAAAATAAAATTATGAAAGATGTTCCAAATGCAAATGGGCAGAGGAGGTGACTTAGGGGAAGTTCAGAGGATTTAATCTGTAAACAAATATAAGAGATTTCAGAAAGCAAATACGGAACTACTAGTAGCAGCAGGAGGTACACAGAGAGGAGTGTTTCAACATCATGGACATAACCAAATCAGAGCAAGGAAGTGAAAGTCAGGGAGGATGGGTGATCAGGGAGGGGAGCATGTAGTAGCTAATGAAACAAGCATTGAGTTTTGAGCCTGAAAAAATGAGAGATTGGGCCCCTGAATAAAAGTTTAAATTCATTTGCGTGACAGATCTGCCCCATGGCAATCACCATGCTCATTGTTACCCCAAAACTCGCACCAGAGCAAACACAACAGTCATGGTAACCAGAACTCTGCCCCCAGGATTCCAGGGCTTTTCTTCACACACCCTGCCTGGGAAAATTGTTTTCAACTTATAGGAACAGCTAATTACCAAAAACAGATTTAGAAGGAGTCTTAGGAAGTTACCTAGTTCATCCTTCTGCACAAGACAAAAGTTTTTGCACCTTAATTCCTTACAGACGTTCATCTGATCCATATAAGTTTCCTTACATATTTGCATCCAAATTAAAGCAATGCAGTAATGAGACTGCATCAAATTCTAATAAATAAATCTGTTCTAAACCTACATCTAGCTCTGCCCAGAAAGTTGTCATCTCTCCAGGCTTAGTGAGAAGCCAAGTCCTCCACTGGGCTGCAGGCAACTGACACTACTTTGTGGATGAAGGTAAATCTGTGTTTATTTAACTGTGTTAAATACAGTTTGGTTCTTTGCAGCATACATGAAAATTTCATACACACACACACAGGAAGCATGCAAAGGAAAAATTGAAGGTCTCTGTGCTGTTAAAAAATAAAATAAATAAATTTTGGCTTAAATGTATTCCAGTTTAATCTGACTGTGAGTGTGGATGGTGCCACCTCACGCAGCTTCTCCTCTAACCTCCAACAGATGCACTGTCCACACCTCTCCTGCTTTGACCCACTGGCACTTTCGAGCCCCCCCCCCAGTCTTCTGCTTATCCCCTTACAAGGGCTGTGGGACATATTTCCATAGGATGCCACAGCTGACATGGGTCTGGACAGTGTCAGCATGGAATCAGTCAAGGATCCGTAGCATGAATCAGCCCTGCTGGTGTGGCTACCCCAGCTCACCGCACTTTCACCAACACTGTCCCATAGCAGCAGCTCTTCAACTGGCCTAGTGCTAGGGCTTGTTTAACCAGCCACAGAACAAAAAGTTCACAATGAGCAACACCACACTGCCAGTTTCCAAATGTTTATCGTACAAGCCTGGGCTAACCATAAAGGGAACCCAACTTGGCCAAAGCTGAAATGAAAAGATGCTAGGTTTTGGATGGAAGTCAAGTTCATTATTTTGTAAACAAGCTTGGTGTTCTTCCTAAAAGTAGATCCTCATCTGATGTAAATCAGTATGGCTTAAAATGTTCTCAAAGAGCATGGCGGGGGAAGCAGGCAATCTCTGAACGTCACATTATAATGGCTTCTCTGGTTGTCAAGTCCTGTTCAGAAGAGAAAACTTCCCTAGTCTCTTTGCCTCTCCTGACTGCAGGACCAGTCTTGTACTGGGACCCCAGCATTCTCATTCCTGACCTAACAGCAAGCTATCAATTGTGATGAATGAGCAAAATGCTTTAAAAAGGCTCAAGACTTCTGTCCTGGGAGGAATGCCCCAACAGGAGATTAACAGCCTTCTGTGAGGTTTGCTGCTTTACTCACAGCAGCAGAAAAAAACAAGATAGGAAGGTGAACTTCAGAGGAGATGGCCCTCCTTGAGCTGCTCCTGAAGGCCACCAGGGAGGCGGCAGGATCTGGAAACAGGAGAAGGAGGAGAAGGAGGAGAAGGAAGCAGGGGAGCCAAGCTGTTGTTCTGATGTGACTCATTTGTTTTCCACTTGAGTTTGTGATTGCTCTTAGAGGGAAAAAAAAAAAAAAAAAAAAAAAAAGGCAGGACTGTTTCTTTATTTTAAAAATATCTGGCACAGAGATTTTCTTCATCTTTCTGGTTCTTCACCTTATGTTTCATGCCTTAGAATGGGAGAGCTGATATTTCTTTTCTGTTTTTATTTATTTATTTATTTATTTATTTATTATTTCTTTTCTAATAGCTACAGAGTATTCAGCAACACTGGTTCACATTTATGCAAAACATAGTGACAAAAAACACAGTGATTTTTATTCCTATTATGTTACAAATCTGGAATTTGAACTAAACCACACTGTGGGAGGAAGACATCGTCTCAAAGGCTTGCCCTTCTAATTCACATTTAGAGCATTTGAGTGCATTTACTTGTATTCAAGTAGTTTAAGTCCTTTACTTTTTTTTTTTTTTTTTTTTTAATAATATCAGTGAGATAGGAAGTTATGCATTATGTTAAGAAAAATAAACAAATAGTCTAGTAAGCTGCTTTAACTGTGGTCTGTTACATTTCTTTAGACTTTTATTTAGTTATTAGGAGAAATGTTATACCAGAGCCCATTTTTTTACTTTCTCTGTAGAAACCAATATTTTATATACCTTTATTACATCCATTTATCTTCACCTCCTCTTTAAGCCAAGCAGCCCTGCTCTGCTGACTCTCCTCTCCTTCAGGTCTTGCCTGGCTTTCAGACTTTCCCATTCCTCTCTATGGAGCTGTTCTGCTTCTGCAGCATTTGAGAGAGTCCCTGGCAAATGCCTGTTACTTTTATTAAATTCTCATCCCTTCCTGACTAAAGATTGATATGGCTTTTTACCTCTTCCATACAAAACTGACTTTTATATGTGTTTTTCTCAGACACATGGCTAAAGGCTGTGTTTATTTCAGTAAATGGGGATCTGAACTTCTGTCAAAAGGAAAAATAGAAAAGAAACACAAGCACACACATATGCACACACACACAACCAAAGGATTAATTTCTGAAAGAGCAGAGGGAAAACCTGGCAGATGGAGTTTTCCTCCCTCTGAGGCATTTTAGCTAATTTACATCCTTATTTTGGAGCTAAAGGCTCCCACTGAAAGGCAACCATGTGTTCCTTTTAAACAGGTAGATTTGATTAAAGGCTGGACTTCTGGGACATGATCCTGCCACCTCTGTGCAATTAGCCCTACCAAGGATAATGAGATTACTTGCAGGAGTAAAGCACTGCAGAACCGAACCCTGGAGTCTCAACGATTAATAGGCGAACATTTTCCTCTTCTCCCTTCCGCCCCTTTCTTCATTGCCATTAAAATGCCAGGGGAGCTTCAGAGTTATAGCAATAATTGTTATGGAGAACAGGGCATAAAATGAACTGTTATTGCCTTTAAAAGGGCTGGAATCTCTTTACCTTTCAAGAGCAGGGCATAAAATTCTGTATGCAAATGAATAAATATAAATGCAAATATAATCTACACCAGGAAAAGCTGTTTTTCCCTAAGCTAAGGAAGCAGAACAATAATCATGCTCCCAACTGTAAACGGTGCTCAGTGTTTTGCAGGGGCTGTGGAACAATGAGGTGAGGGCTTAATCCACTTTCTCCTCTAGTTGGAGGAAACAGGTGTGGCTTCATTTGCAGGTAGCTTATTACTTTCCTTGAATATATTACAGGCACTCTTTATGTATTTCAAGAGGTGGCAAATTTTGCTGTTCTGCTAACAGCAGGAGTACTCTCTGGCTACAGAACAACACAGACTGACTAAGAGGCTTAATTCTGCTGCTCTGCCCAATTTTGATGGCTTCTGTAGATTTTGAAGAGGCTGTAAAATATCCTTTGGTAAACAAGGGCCTCCAAGTGGATAGAAGATAACAGCATCCTTTATCTGCCAAGTGACAAACAAGAGGGGGACTAAAAGACAAGACTTCTTATCAAAGGTCCCACTATGCAACAAGTTCCAGTCTGGAGAGCTTCCAGGAGATTCTTGTCCCCATCCCACATGTGACAAGTGGGGTTCACATGCTCGGACTCACAGCTGGGACCTTCTCAGCAGTGGAGCTCCCTGAAGGAACATTTGCAACAATTCGCAGTTCAGCACTGAGGCAAACTGTGAATTCACAGAGACAGCATCCACTGTGTGGCTGGGCTGAGACCTGTGGGTGGAAATACAGGCACTGGAGACAATGCTGGACTAAGGAGAAACAGGAAGTCCAGGAAAAATGGAGAGAAGTTGTTAGGATGAGTGCTCCGATTTTGCATGTTCTTGATTCCCAAGGCCTAGAGTAACTGTGCTGTAACAAAAACACTAAATATCACTGAGAAGTGTGATCTCAGCTTGGGGAGAAAAAGCAATGAGGTACAGTGTACTTGGATGTGAGACAGAAAGAGGATACAATCACAGAATCACAGAATCACAGAACTGTAGGGGTTGGAAGGGACATCGAAAGATCATCAGGTCCAACCCCCCTGCAAAGCAGGTTCCTCAGAGAACATGCTACACATGGTACAGCCTGGAGAAAAGCTGATGACCTCATGGGAAACAGAGACAGGGGAGGGAAGTGTTAAATGACTCCAAGTGTGTCTTTTGTCCCAGAGTTCAGCTTGGTACCTGTGGCATGTTGATGGGCATGAAGTCAGCTTAATGAACAAGAAAGTGAAGAAAGCAAGAGACATGAAAAATAAAGACAGTAGGTCACATGGAGAGAAAGGGAATCAAAATGACTCAGAGGATACCAAACATCTTAAAATGCTAAATGAAAAGACCAGTAAAATTCAGTTTTAGAAAACAGTCTGGGAGAAAGTGAAGGAGACAGGTTGAAATCCTCCCAGGATGTGACACAATTTATTGGCAGAAGAGAGAAGATGTTAAAAAGTCCCTGGTGGAACTAAAATTAAAGGGGATTATTTTGCTGCAACTTTCACAAAAGGACAACAGGGAAACAAATACACATTTTCCATGGGTTGCAAAGGTCAGAAAAGAGACATGAACAGATGAACAAGAAATAGAAACTGCTAGAGACTAGATTGTAGTGATGGGATTGTTGCCAGCATTGAGAAGAATGGCAAACTTCTAAGAAGAAAAAAAAAAAAAAGACAATAAATTAATGAGTCATGAGAGAGTAATGAAAGTAGGACACAATGATGACCTTGACTTCAATATTAGGTGGAGGGAAAGGCAAGACAAAAGGCATTTTAATCTGGCACAGAGTAATGTACCATCAGGCCAACATTTAATATGGGAATAGGTGAAAACATTAAATATAATTAAAAGTCAAGAAATAAACCCAGATAATTTCTTCATATTTAATGGACATGTTAGCATGGATGAAGAGATAGATGAATTAAGGCAAATGGTTCTGATGCTTACTGGCTCTACCAAATCTCAGCTAGAAGTGTGTCAGGGAATCAACAGGGAGGACAGCCAGGAAAACAACAACAACAAAACAAACAAACAAACAAACAAACAAAAAAAACAATATGAGGGAGAAGAATGCCCAAGAGACTGAAGAAAAAATAAATAAATAAAATGGAGGGATAGGAGTGGCCTGAAAAAGAGCAACTGTAAAAAAGGTTTGAGAGCTTGTGTAAGAGGGAAAAGTCCTGGGAACTGAAAAGTCTCATCATGGTTCTGTGCACGTGTTGATAAGCCTCTCGTGTCCGAAGCAGCTGGAGAATGGTGCATGTCCACAGCAAGGGAACCAGCTGGGGCACCATAGGCAGGGTGCATTGGCAAGGGAAACCGTTCCAAATCACACAGGAAACCATTGCAAAGAGTTGTGCAGCTGGCAAACAGATCTCATATGAAATTGCCTAGAAGCCTGGAAGAAACAATCAATAAATCGGGGTAAGCAAGACCAAGATTGTTATCGAGTGTGACATATGAAAGGAGGCCCAAATGTTTTGAGCTGTTCTCCCTGGGCAGGCCCCTGGACACACTCAAAACACTTCTGATTTCACTGATGTTCCATATCTCTGCTGGCATCAGTCACAAATAAGCAGGATGAGCTGGAAGTGCTTACACACTTCAGTACCCTACTGTTCCCTGCAGTAGGCCAGGATCCAAAACAAAAAGAGAAGCTCTCCACGGGCTCTCATTTAAAATCCTGACCAGGGTACAGATGATTGGGTATGGGGGAAATCAGAATGAAAACCCCAAGTTCATCAGCAGAGTTTTCATGAGTAGTTGGAGAAATTACTCACTGGTGATTCACAAATTCTATGGTGAGAGTGGACCAGTGATCATCCCATCTGACTTCCTGCAATACAGGCAACTAAAGCTTTACTTTACATCAGGCTCTTCAGCTCTGGTTGCTCTGGAGCATGTCAATGAGGTTGAGTTCAAAACCTTCAGGGACAGAAATAATCCACCTGCATGTGGCTGTCTGCAGTGTCACCTGATAGTCCCTTTACAGTCATTGGGGATAATGTGTTTAATATGGCCAGCTGAATTTTGGAGCTTCGTAAACTCCTTGAATTTAGTGCTTGACTTTGGGTGAATCATGCCCTAAATGACATTTGCTCTGTGGACTGGAATGTTCATCACATGGAAAACAGACACAGAGCTGAGGTGTAAATGCATTGTAGGCACCAACAGCCATGTGAGATAAATCCTGTCCAAGGATCCAAGGGTCCAAAACATCCTTAAATTTGTTCCAGTTGGGTAATACCCTTCAATCAGTGTAGATAAATCACACTAGAAATGAGGTATAAGTCTTCTATTTTCAGCTTCCAATCATTGACTTTGTAACATCATTGCCTACTTAACTGAAGAGCTGTTCACAATTAAATTCCTCTGCTGTTGTGCTCTCCTTTTCTCTGGGTCAACAGAGCTCATTACAGGCTAGATATTATCACTAAAGACTAGGCGATGGATGATGCTGGATCAGATCAAATATTTCTATTAAAAAGGAAAGAAGGATCTAAAAGAATCTGTGAATCAAATGATAAATAGCAGGGCTTGATTTGCCACTTCTCTACCTTTTACACTCCTCTAAAGAAAAAGAAAATCCTAGTTTCTACTTCAAAAATATATATATAAAAATAGATAAACGTTGATACTCGTACATAAAGCAACAGTTTCTGTCACAGGGAAAGAAAAGTGTAAGTAGCAAGGACCATGACAGAAGAATTTCCATTACTTGTTTACCCTTGTTGACTTCCTAGTGGATGGCATAAAAGGTGTCCTTCTCATAGGACAATGGAGTGTAAACACATCTCAAAGGGTACAGCCATCAGGTGCTATTTTTCTCCCAACCTCAGAGCACAGTTGTTTTCCCAAAGATGAGCCTTAAATGAGCCAGACCCATTGCATCTTGACCACAAAACAAATTTTGAGGAATAAATTGTGAAAACTACCCCTGAAAGTTCAAATTCTACTATTACACAAACCTATTGCACATTCAAGGAGAAAACTGCCATTCTGAATGTTGTATTCCTGCACAACTCATCTGGAAATGTGCAGCTTTCTCTTTTATTCATGTGCGACCTTCCTTTTCCACTAAAACTGTTTTTATTCCAGAAATACTTTTTTTCTCATTTCTGTTTCAAAAGCAGAACCCTAAGCCAGGAAGGAGGAAAAAAGCATATGTTGCCAGAAAAGTGATACATCGTGTTTCACACTGGTGAAGGATAAAATGAGCAGTTCAGAAAACACAAGGTTAGCCTTGGTGCATCTGTGCAGTTTGCTTTATAAAACTGCTTTGCAGTTTCTCTTCCCCATTTTAGCTAGCTGGAACAGACCCCCATTTCTCAGAGCAGACTCCTGTTAATGATAACCTCTGAAATACAGCACTGTCAGAAACTTTGAGAGGCCATCCAGCTCAGTCCATGGAAGGATCAGCGACACCTAAACTGTCTCTGATGAATTCTGAGATGAGATGCCTCAGTGGGGTTTTGATGCTGAAGGCTGTGCCAGAATCAGTTGACTGGGTCACACAAGTGTTTGTAGGACATAGCTCCTGCCAACCCTGAGGATTCCAGGAATTAAATATTATCCTCACAGCCTAAGGGCATCCCTTACTGCCACCAGCTGATCCACTCCAGGAGCTCTAAAGGGAAAGGGAAACTAACTACACCTCCCAACAGGGTTTTCCCAGCATGTATAAAGCCTTCAAGGTAGAGAGGAAAGCCAAGCTCCCCCTCCGACCCTCACAGACCTAGAGCTGGGGGATAGTTAGGATGGAGGGAAGGGAATATGCCTAAGGGTCAGCTGGTAAATATTCTTTTTGAGCTCTTTTGAGCTGCTTCCACCATGTTTGCTGTTGTTCCTTTACTGTTTCAGGCCCTGGGGGTGAACCTAGTCATTATAAAATCAAAGCAAGAATCCAGAACATTCAAAGCATGGCTGCATCCTGGAGGCAAGAAGCCTCCCTGAAGCCTCCTATCCCTTCTCCCTGGCAAATCCCTTCTGCGCAAAGCTCATACTTTAAGACATGCCCAGGATGTTTATGTGAGTCTGTCAGGCAGGAGCAGGTTAACTCTGCTCGAGACTTCCTTCTAGCTTTATGCCCCCATGTTCTTATAATGTTTGGGATCTGCACTAAAGGGGTACACAGGACTTCTGGGATGAAGGGCACATCATGCATAAATCTTTTCAAATCCAAGTTATATGGGCAGCCATCCTGAGCTTTAATACTCCATGCAGGCAGATATATGACAGACTGTGGAAAAGATAGAATAAGTAGAAAACATTTTAGTTCCATTGAAAATACCACAGAGATAAAGACTGGAAATTGAATGTCATCAGGAAATATATATATACATATACATTCTGTTAATAATAGTATAGGATGGCTTCACTGCATTTTGATGACATTTTCATCAAAATTGCTCCCCTAAGAAAAAGACACACTGATGCTTTTGATCTGATACTTTGGATCTGAAGTCTGCCAGCCACATAAAAAAAGTCTCTCCCCCCCCCTCCCCCCCAATAAATAATGACAGAAACAAACTCAAGGGCTAAAATCTGGACCAAAATAGATTTTAATGACTATAGACAATTTGGATGAATTTAAATGTAAGACCACAACAAGCTATCTCTTCCAGTATTTTTTTTTAATTAATCATCACCATGGAGAGGTGACCTCTCTTCTTCTTTGTGTATGTCACTTTTGTGGTCCCTTCTCTTGGAAGAACAATCTATTTGACTGTTTCTGAAAGCTGCTTTCACCCACATCTCTCCCCAGTTCTCTGCAAGAACCAAAATAGTTTCCTGAACTGCAAGACTGGAATGCCCATTTTTTTAGCGAGCTTCCACTAAATAGCCTTTTAGATACAATCTATAAGTAATCCCTGCCCTACTTTCATTTCAGCAGTTCAAGTGCCTCTACTCAAGCTCAGGCATTCTGTGAGTTACTCTTCTGCCTCTGAAAAATGCTCTTACCCAATTGAAATTTCTTCTTGTTCCAATACAGTATTCTAATTGTAATCACCTGCCTTTAGTCCATGAGGAGGATTGTTGCAGATATGCAAGCATGGAGGCTGGTTTGGAAAGCAGAAAGGCATACAATTTGCATGTGAGCAGGTAGAATTACCTTTCCGTTTAGTGATATCTCAAGCTTCCTAAGCAACACCGGGCCCTTCTGTGATTTTAAGCCAACATTATTTTAATTTGGTTATTTGTATTCACTTATAGCCTTTGTTCTGGGAACACAGCCAACTGGAGTACTGAATGCTTAGTGAGTATAATTAGAGAGGTAAGAAGTTCTAAAAAGGAAAGAAATCAACAAACACACACACATACACATTATACAGGATGCATGAGGAGAAAGTTGAGGAGTAGAGGGCAAAGACTTGGACACACACAATAAAGCCCCCACACCCTAAGCAATCCATCTCTGCAAAACTGACATCTCTGTCAAATGAACTCCCTTCCCCTGATAATTTGGAGAAATGTTTGTTTGTGGAGTGGGTGGGTGGACTCATGACCTGTTTGCTGAAGTGACAAAAGCTCTTGAAAAAGAGCCTTCCTAAGATCTGACAGGCTTTGGCCTTCAGCAAACAACACATTCAAAATAAGCAAATAATGAGCAACCTTCATCGATGAACTGCCAGCACAGAATACCTTCAGATCCTGCAGAGCAGTTCTTGGTTGGCTGTTCTTCAGGCCTTTTTTCAAAGCTCCAAATATTTTTGTGGCCTTTTTTTTTTTTTTTTTTTTTTTTTTCCACCCCACTTTCTAGCATTCCCTTCAGCATTTTGAGTCATTACTTTTAATGTTCTCTATAGCTTCATAAGGAAACAAGCTTATCCCTGACTAAATTATTCCAGGTATTTACATGCTGCCTGGATCATGAGAAAATAAATAGGATGATGGTACTTAAATATCTTTATGGATATGGACCACTTTTCCTCCTGAAATGTCTGTCCATCTTCTGTTCCTCCAGTAGAGTATAAGCACTACTTTTCTACTAGCTTTATGATACAGACTTTCTATTCACCTACAAAAAAAGCTCTCCTCTGAGGAGCAGAGGTTTTACACCTAACTGGGATAGGCTGCAGTGACTAAAACTGGGATAGCATGGTTGAAGTTATAAGTGGCTGCAAGCACCCTACTTCTGGGTGTTTTACCTAAAAGGGCTTACTCAGATTAGACTTTTGGAACAGCTGTTAGGCTCTGTCTGAGCACATCAGTCCAGTTCCTAAATCAAGGTGTCATACACAGAGCTACCCACCAGTTAACAGAGAGAAATTCAGCTCAGGTCTTCTGCAGAACCCACTGGAGTCTTTACAAAAAATTGCACTAACTTTGGTAAATTTCCAATTAGCTGCTAACTGATAATTTTACTGCCTGTCTAAATGGGGATTTCAAGCAGTGACAAAGTATGATGTATTAAAAACAGAAAAACACTTTCCCTCCAAAAACAGGGTTGGAACCTGCTGGGTAAAGATTACAAAATGAAGATATTTGCATTACTACTTCCCACACTTTAGCATAAAAGTGACCCAAGAGTGTAGTCTCCAAGCCTCATCAGTGCAAGACATAAACCCACGAGCCAGCTTGGGTCTGCCCTTGTGCTTAGAGCTGTGAAAAGCCATTTTACAGTACACACAAGCCCTCTTACAGCAACAAAATGTGTGCATGTCAGAGAGGAAATTCTGGGACCAGCCCATGTTCTCATTTGAAATCTCACTTCTGACTTTACAACCAAGAGACTTCAGCCTCCTAGAAAGTAAAGAGGATGAGGGGGCGTAATCTGAGCTCAGGCTAATGTTACTAATTTTTGCATGCCCAGCTTTACTAAATTTGGACTGACGTAGCTATGCTAACTCCAACAGAACAAAAGATGCACCACAGTGTTAGTTTAGAGTTTATGTTGCTAATGATCAGAGGATGGAGAGAAAAGGGCTAAATCACCAGCTAAAGCAGAGCTTTACCATGATAAACTGTGTTAACAATAGGAGACAACTGTCGTAAGCACCATAGCTGGCAACATCTTCCACTGCTGATCTGGCCTGAGTGTTTTAAAGGAATCCAGGTGTTTGCTTTACCTGAGCGGTAGGATTTTTTTTTTCCTGCCTCAGAGCTTACTCCCTGGAATTATCTTTCCATGGCTTCAAGTGGTCTTAAACCGCTGTGTGTGTCACAGCCTCCCAGTTGCTTTTCTAGTTTCACTCCATTTCCTTTGTTTGCTTTCACCTCCATCCATAAATAGTTTTGAACAAACCGAAATTCCCCCACGTAGTTTTGGCTTTTAGTTTTGCTCCTACCTAGGAGAGCCCATTACCCTGGGCCTGAAATGAAGTATTAAAGCTGAACCAAATTCCAGCAAGCCCATGGCAGCCTCGTTCAGCTTGGTGACCTTTCCACTGGCTGAGGATTAGGTCTAGGAATGACTCCTTTACAACCATCACTAAGCTCAAAGCTACTCCCCCAAAATCATGCATTTTCAATGCATGCCTTCATACCACCCTTCCCTTCAAATCCACAGTGTGTTAAGAGGGAGATGTGTTTGACCTTCCTAAGTGGCTGCAGTGCAGGTACAGTAAGTGCCACCAGCACATTCAGGATAAAGATCTCCATGCAAATACATAATCAATGCACCTGTAACATTTTAGGCCCTATAGAAACCATTTTCACCCTCAGCCTTTCCATTTGGTCAATATGGACCAGAGGATGCTGGAAAAGGCAGTTTTGTTATGTCAGTCTCCTGGCTACTATTTTAATCATTTAACCATCCCATTGCCTTTCAGTTGGAAGGGGAAGTTTATTCTTTCTGTCCTGGTATTTCTGCACATTTCTACTTGCTGCTCCTTTTTTTTTTTTTTTTTTTTAATTATTATTCTAGGAGAGGGTTGTGGACAAATTTACCTTTGAACATCTGTCTATGAAGAGATTTGAGATCTTTCTGACTGAAAGTGATTGTGTGTATCTGCCATCGCTACCAATACTCTGATTTAAGACAAGATTTAACTGAATTACCAAGATCAAAAAAGAAAGAAAAAAAAAACCAAAAAGTAAAAAAGAGAGAGAGAGAGAACAAATCTTGAGTTTACTTAATTAACAGTAATTTCTCCCTTGTAAGAGACATGTCCAGAGGGAAACTAATACCTGCTTGACTACCACTGAAATCTAGATTACAGCAGGATTTATGTTGCTACTGCTTATTTTGACACTGAGTACTCCATATTATTAAATTTTGTGTGTATGCAAGTAGATGGATATGAAAGAGCTTCATAAGACAACTTGGAACATCTGATGACTGTAGTTTGTTAAACACCACTGAAAAAGTTTCTGAAATGCTCAATGCAGGGCAATTCCATTGACTACAGGCCTTGAGCACACATTGTCCAGAAGAAGTTACCCAAATAAAGGAGTCATTTCTTCATGACAAGGCTCTTCCTGAATGATAGAGAAGAAAAGAAAGTCCACGAATAGGAAAAGGCAACCTATATAAACAGTCTAAAAGAAGGAAGATCTGAAAAGTGGAAAAGTCCCTGAGCAGAAAAACACAAACTTGAACTGGTGAAGGAAGAGTATTCAGCAACAAAGGAAGTTTGGGAGGTAGAGAGGAACCAGATGACTCAGTAGCTTAGCAGAAGTTAGCCTGTGAGATCAGTCAGGAAAGAAAAAATCTGCTTGGTAAAAAGAGAGGTTTTGATTTGGATCCATGTGCAGGAAAAGAGGATGTTTTCCTTAGAGAACTCTAAATGCTAAATTTCAGGGAGAAAAGTGGAAATAAATATCTACAGAACATTGGAAATGTGAAGAGTTTATGCTATTTTCTGTATGGCCTGGTGGGAA
This sequence comes from Nettapus auritus, assembly GCA_011076525.1. Lineage (NCBI taxonomy): Eukaryota > Metazoa > Chordata > Aves > Anseriformes > Anatidae > Nettapus > Nettapus auritus. Next base: position 89,671 of record JAACYP010030883.1, read on the forward strand.
ATAAAACCCACAGCTTAATGCAAAATCATTTTGCTAACTATAGACCTTTTAAAGGGCCAAATTCATTACTTTTTGACATCTTGGGGTGCTCTTTCAATATTGGATGAGGCCTGGAAGAAGGAAAAACTGAGTTTTCTCCATCTACAGAGGACATGGAATGGCATGAGAAAAAGACAAACTAGCTGGTGTAAAGAAACAAAAACCAAACACATTAAGTAAAAAAATAAAAAATAAAAAAAAAATAAAAATAAAAATAAAAGCCCTGTCTTTATCTACTTGAAATATATGTTTCCAACTTCTGCCTCCAGCTTCTTCCTCTAAACAGTGTGTTCTGTGGAAAAGTGCCTGTTTGGTGCCTGTTTGTCTTGGAAAGTCCTTGGAACCTGATCAACTTACCATCTCAAATGTGTAACACTCACTAGCTTATAAATATGCAAAACTAATATAACACAGGCACGGTGCTCTGTTGCTGGCTGAAAACTTAGCCATACTCAAGGGTCATTCAATCTGCATTCATTGCTTCTGCAGGAACAATCCATTTGTCGGATGTTTTCCATGTTCACAATAACCTCTTAGAAACTGAAAATGAATTGCCATTGAACAGATATGACTTCTTGGGAAGGTTTGCCAGTGTAGCTGTAATCATATAAGCAAAGCGGAACTATTGACCTTCCAAGAATCAATACAGCTATACTAGAGCAAAATTATTTTTAATAGTGTTGTTTAAGCCATGTCTACATCAAAGAGTTTGGAAAGCATCAGTTATGGGTGTGCTGAGCTGCAATGTGTGACAGACATAACTCAGTTTGCAGGACTGCCCAGCCTAGATTGGTTTCCAGATGGCTGTGATTTAACCTGCACAGCATACTCCACTAAGTTGCATAGATGAAAGAGGAGTTTTACATATATAATCTTCAACCCCTTTTCCATGTTAGTAATATGGCCTTGAAAAGGCCTGAACTTATTCTGGTGTAAAACACTTTTTGAGTATTATAGGCCACATTTATCCTCCAATGTTGATATTAAAAACAAACAAACAAACCAAAAAAAAAACCATTATACAGGGTTGTGGAGGCATATCCTTTTGATCTCTGTGCAGGGCTTTGACCTGTGTCTTCAGTTCTTTCCCTCCACCTTCTGAGGTTAGCCAGAAGTCAGCTTAGGTGGCAGGTCTGTAGGCTCAAGGCCTTCAAACAGGGCTGAGTGCCAAGCAGGGCATCCCCTCAGATCTGCTAGCATTCTGCAGGCACTTCTGTGTCAGGATAGATGAAACTGCTTCAATTCTGGGTAGATTAATCCAGCTGATGTTAGCAGAAACCCATGACAAATACCTCAGAAAAGTAAATTCTACAAACACAACTGATCTAGAAGGATATCTGTCCGGTCCTCACCAAGTTTTCCTCTTTCTTTCCATGTCAGGCCAGCATATTGTCATTTTCTTTTAGTCTTCTTTCCCAAGAATATTAGGCCTATATAATCACATTGTATAAGATTGGATATATCTGAATGTTGGCCTTCCCATCTCAGCAATAACTTAAACTCATTAGTCAATTCAAATATGGATAAATACTTTGATACACAGGTGGAAGCCTCAAAGACACAAAGGTCATACAAATAGAAGGATGAGGAAGAAAGATGATGGTCACATCAAGAGAAAAAAATATATATTGTGCACTGATTTGAGACTACACCTCATTGTAAGAAGTAGATAAAATGAATAGAGGCCAAGCTAGGAGCACTAAGATGGTGAGCTCACTGAGACTCATAATGTACAAGGAGAACCTGGGACAGTTAGATTTGTTCAGCTTGGAGATGAAAAAGCCAAGGGCAGCAGGATCAAGTTGCTATTTTCTACTGACTGACAAAAGGAAAATAGGAAAAATGGAGCCAGACCCATCTGAGAGATGCACAGTGAAAGGACAAGATACAGCAATTGCAATGTCTGACAAGGGCTAACTCAGCTGGACAATAGAAAATAATTTCAGTGGGGTTCAGTGCTGGAACAAGAGCCCTGAGAAGGTGGGGACTGGCTGTCATTAAAGATTTCCAAACTTGGCTGGTTGAGGTCCCAAGGTGCCTTAACTAAATCTAGAATTATTCCTTCACGGATCAAGATGTTAGACTAGAAACCTCCGGGGAACCCTTCCCACCTAAACCATCCTAGGAGTCAGCAGTCATTAGACAAAAAAGAGTCCACACAAAAATTCAACCTCAAGATAAAAATCTAAAGGAAATGAAACTTCCTTGGCTTTGCTACTCATGGAACTATCTGAGCTTTTCTGCAGCAGTTTTCTCCTGGTTTGCCTTTATTAAGAGGAAGTTGTATTAAAACAGTAGTGGGGAAAATAAAGAATGGAAATATGTGTTCAGATTTCTCTTCAATAGACAGAAAAAGAAAATGCATCCTTTATCATACTGAAAATCTGTTGCTTGAAAAATTAAAGAACTTTTATTCTACAGCTTTGAGTCCTGGGGACACTAGTGCAAGCCTATGGAAAACTAAATGTGTGTCTCTCCACTTCCAGTGGAGGAAAGGAAACACCATAACAGCAAGGTATCAGACATTGCCAGGAATCCATGCCCAGAATAGTTTTTCCTCTCTCTGTCTCTTCAGATGGGCCCACTGTCTCAGTTACTCCTCCAAAAGCACTGACCTTCACTTTAGGTGGTTTGAAATGTGATGCCATAACTGGCTCTGGACAAAATCTATTATATTTCTCTTGCTCCAGAAAAGCAGTTTTGAACAAAAACCCTAAACAAAACCCTTGACTTTACTTTTAGCCCGTTAGATAGACCCTTACTTACAGCAGGATGTCAGGCCCCAACCCACGACAACACAGTGGAGCAAACCCTTTGCACTTCCAAATGAAAACAATGGCACTTAGCAGCTTGCGGGCTCTGTTGGAGTATCCAAAATCTCATAAGTCTAGAAAGAATAGGGTTACATTTTTAGGGAGCTTTCAAAAGCTAACTCCATAAAGCCCCAAGAAACCCCATCTGACCTCAGCGCTGGCCCTGCTTTTCAGCAATAGTCTGGACCTGAGACCTCCTGAGACCAACCTGAATTGTCTTATGATCATTCAGATATTTATTTGAGAGCCTTAAAAACACTCAGCTCATGACAATCTACTTGTCCTGCAGATCTCCCTGCCTTTACCAGCCTCAAATGAAATATATATATATAAATTCCAAATAATTTTATTTATTTATTTTTAACAACTGAAAATATAACTTTGGATCAGGAACCTTTATTATTATTATTATTATTATTATTATTATTATTAAGTTTTATAACTGTTACACTGAATTTGTTTAGTTTAGAAAAAGGATCCCTACTCTGGAATCAATTTAGACATTTTTATTGAGAAAAGATTTAATATTTAGACAAAATTTTCAACAGCCTTTAATTATTTTTAATTGAGAATGATTCAAAATTACTTTGTTTCATTTGCTTGGACCTAACAAGATGTTTTTAGCTCTCTCCCAAAGTTTGTTTATATTGCAAGGAGGATTGCAGTCTTTTAAAGTGTTTGTTGGAGGTTTCTTGTCAGTTCACAAAAAATGCAGATTAACATAATTTTATTCAGTTTGAAACAAATGTTGGTCCTAAAATTTGGAAGAGCCATCAAACCATGAAGTGGTTCTTCCTGTACCCTGGGGAGCTTGTGCTTCCACTGTGCCTCTTGACCTCCTGCTTTCCAGAGGTCCTTCTCCCCACCTTGGCCATTTCACCAGGGAAACTGCTCCTAGGCTGTGTCCTCCCAGCTTTCTGACAAAGATCACCCAGGTAATTCAGCTGGAGCAACTCAACAGCCTCTGCTAAAACCCCAGATTTCCTCTCCCAGAAAGCTTCTTCATCAGGGAGGAAAAAAGTGTCTGCTGTTATTGCACACCATAACCCAGATCCTGACCAGGGCTAATGGCAGGACCACAACATGCTGGCTTTATTACTGTTCTGAAAGAGACAAACCCTGAAATCCTGGTATAATCCCACGGGGATGGCTAAACAAGGATGGTTACACAACGTGCTGCAAAAATGTCAGCAGACTTCTAGGACACTGTCTGCACTAACTGTACTTCCATTGCCTCCCAACGATATCAGCATTTGTCAGTCTGGGATAGGGAGAGGCCAAATGTCCACAGGCCAAGAAGACCAAGTTTGTATTGTTAGATAAAACTGGAACTTGCTTAAAGAAAGTCCCTTGTATTGTTTTTCCTGCCCTGAGTAAGATGTTTTCATTAGGTGAAAGACTGGTCATAGCTATGCAGTTTGCAAAGGACAACAACTCCTAGGCAAGCAATCTGACTCCTTAAAATCTTGCTGAAAAAGCCACATATTTAAACCTAGTCAGCTGGTGTGCCTTCCTACCTAGAAAATAAACGTGAGCAATCTTATATAATTATAATAATTAGCATTTTCAGCATGATGGTGCTTTGAGGCAACCCATTTTATGTGGCTTTTTATCATTGTTCTTTAATTAAAAAGATCTGCAGCTATTGAGATCAGCACAACTGCGTCACACCCAAATGAGTGAGAAAGTAACTTTACCCCAGATTCTAAAAATAAGGGTTATTCAGAATTTGGATACCCCTGAAGGTGGCAGTGCCTGTAGCTGGATTTTTAGTTCACTCTCATCTCTCTAGGTACTAGCCTATGTTTGGCAGGTAAGGAAAAGGAGCAGAGAACATTTCCTTAAGCCACAGCTGTATCTGGGACCCCTGGTGCTGGGCCCCAGGTCCAACAGAGAGCGCACATTTCCTACTGTAGCACTTGCAGATGTAAAAGACTATGAAACAAGACAGGTTTTTATTTTATTTTATTGTTGTTTTATTTTTGCCTTAACTTGATTAAATAGAAAACCCATTAAAGGTATTGCTGTGTTGGTGTATTCCAAAATGCATGGATTTTACAGCAGCTAGTGAGGTATGGTCATGGGACTGAAGAACGCAACAAGTGTTTGAAGGTGCTTAACATTCATTCCATCTTTGTTTTAATTTAATTAGTAAACATCTTCAAAGGGAACTGGCTGACTGCTCAGGCAAAGGGCACAAGCAGTCCGGCACCGCAACAAGCAAATAAATGTTTAAAGGAAGATATTTGGAACATACAAGAGCCTGGGGTTGTTTCATGCAGAAATGAGAAACAAAACCTCTCTGTGACTCACAGCCCTAGTTAAAGACAAGGCAAATCTGTGCCTTATTCCGAAAGAAGCCTGCTATGGGAATAGGGTTTTCATTTACAAAGAATTGTGTCTATATGCACATTTGCACTGAAATGCACTTGGGATTTGCAACTGCATTAACTACCATCAATACTATTTTCCATGTAAACAGGTTTTTTGTCATCACTTATTATAACAATCTGAGAAATATTGACCCATTGGAAAATAGTGCCCTGAGGTTCACCATAAGCAGTGAGCTGTTTCCAGGCTTCTGCAGAATACTTATGTGCACATCTAGTCATTAGGCTGGGTGAAGAAAGGGACAGAGAAAGCCATGACTCTGTACACCAGAGATGTCCTGAAACTGAAGTTTCTAAATAGAGATATCTGCTTACAGGAAGACAGTGTCAGGCTTTATCTGTAGAGTTAACTGCAGACTATTCCTCTTCGGTTTTCCCAGATGTCCGGAGAAGACTGGTTTGCAGGCTTGATGACTTGGCCCCAAATACCAAGAGATCAGTGGAAGTCAGGCACATAAATGTCCCATCCTTGGCCTTTTTGAGTATGCACCAATACATGGTCCAGCTCCTGCTCAGGGCTGGAGCTTCTCCACTGATGGAGAAACTGTTGTGAAGCTGAACTGGAGAAAAGGAATCTGGACTGAGAAATGGAACAGCAGAAAAGCTGGTACCTGTTCCCCTGTGCCTGCTCTGCTGGTGCTGGGCTGGGACTGGGTGACTATTGCTTAAATCATCCCAGACACACTCAGCAGCGTCCTTTTAATCACTGCACCAAAAGAGACCAGAAGGCATTGCCCAGAGTCATTGCCCAAATGAGGTAAAATCCTTTACTTCAAGCGTTATAGTTTGGCAAAACATACCAAGACAAAATATTGAAGTAGAGAGAAAAAGGAGTGTTGTTACTATGTCATCTGAATGTCATGGTAAACTCAGGTTTTGAGGACCACGAACTTTCCTTAGGCACTTCAATCCTTTCAATGCAATCTGGATTCACTCTGCAATTCATATTCTATAATTCTTCCTCTTTGCCATCTGTCATTCACATCTATTTTGAATATGAGTTCTTTTTTTGCAAAGACAAATTTACTACATAGGAAAGTGCAGACCTGCCACAACAGAGTTACTGCCCCAGCTGGAATGCCTATTTACACTTAAATGCAGTTTTAAAAATCAATGGGTTTGTAAATGCTGAAAAAAAAAACAAAAAAACAAACAAAAAAACAAAAAAAAAAAAAAAAAAAAAAAACACCTTAAGCAAACACAAGACTTTCTAGGATTCTTAGACATTGATGACTCAAGAATTAATCATCACTGATGAAGAACATTTTGGAAGACAGAATAATGGAGTAATAAAAATCCATTTTTTTTTTCCTTTAGAATTATTATCATGTAGTCCTAATTCATGATCATAATAACATGGAGCACATAACCAGTATGGAATTTGAAAGTAGGGCTTACATCTGTAATTAAGTAATGTGAGTAAAACTGAGCCAGTAAATTTTGTGTCTCAAATGAAAAAGACACAAACAGTTGTAGGGGGTTTTTCAGTACCTCCTCCCCTGATGTAGACCTATGCCAAAACAAAAATTTTCAAATATTAAAAATGTGAAAAAGGTGGGGATTTTTTTTTGGTGGGCTTTGTTCTTTTAATGGAACTTTCCCATGATTAAAGGAAAAACAGAACAGTTACAAATATTTTCTTAGGAAGTACTTATAATTTTCCAAATAGCCCTCATCTTCTTTCTCTTGATTCATACGTTAGCTTGAAGTTTACTAAACTCTAAGTCCCCAAAATGTACGTAAGCATCATGACAATAAAGAAGCTAATAAAATAGTGCTTGGTGGAGTATATGTAACGCTATGTGACTTACCGACTAATATCTGTCCTGTTATTATTTTGTTTCTGTGGTTAAGCAGGTGACCTCAGGATGGCAGGGAATTCACTGAAATAATGTTTTCCTCTCCATGAGTTAAAAACCCTCTTCTTGAACATATGAACCAGAAATCTATTCAGCCTTTGCAGCCTTCTCTTTGCCATAAAAGGACTCCTCGCTCATCAGCCACCAGAGTCCATTAGCTGGGAAAGCAGGCAGGTGTAAAAGAAGTTCATGTTTAACCTCACTGGGTTTGAAAGCCAACACTGAAGTTTATCAGCTCACAGGCCCGTGAACGGAGGAGGAAAGACAGAGAATGGGATTTAGTCAAAGACTTACTCAGAGTTAACACAGGCCACTGGCGCTAATAAACAAACATTGCCAGACATCAAAAGGAAGTAAGTAAATCTGGGAAGGTTTAGTCCAAACAATGGCAGGGCAAGCTAAGCCTGTTGCAGGGTGAGCAGTGGGGTGGGTGACATTGAGATGTTAACCCTTGCTTGGGCCACAGAAGCATCATAAAGGGAGGGTCAGCCCCAAATTTGTTCTAGAGGAGCAAGAAATGATTCTCTCAAAAATTAGGAGGAAAAATACAAAATAAAAAAGAAGAAAAACCTTCAGTCTGAACTTCAAATTTCTCTGGTTCTCTATTGTAAATTAATTGGCTTATATAAGCTCAGGAGTTGCCCCATGGCATCCAGAAAGTTATTCAACCAGTGATTTGCCAAAATATTTGCAAAAATTGATGAACCCAACCTGATTTCCAAACTTTAAACCTGTCAGGTTTCATACAGCATCTGGTCATCAAAAGGTGGGTGATGGCCTTACAGCAGAATCCCCAGCTACTCAGCACACCAGAACATTGATGTGGTTTTCTGTATTTGAGAGACAACCTCTAACTGCTATCAGGCAGTGTGACTGCAGCAAATGGAGCTTGGGGATGGAGAAGTCCTGAAGATGCAGTAGTACTGCCTTGTGTAAGCATGTGACCAACCCTGAGGTCCCCAACAGTTCTTTGTGAAGCCCACAGACTAGCATGGTTGCCAGATCTTCTTTGTTCAAGTCTCTCTGACCTAGGTGGGGTTGATTCGATACACCAAATCACATACCTCCACACACAATTCAGAGAGGCAAAAGTGTACTTTGATCATCTAAGGCTTCCTATCTTCATTACTCCCTGACTATCTTTTTTTTTCTTTCAGTTTCTATTCAACTATCATTTTTGCTCTGCCCATTGCATAGCGCCTCATGAACACAGATCCAAAGGCGGCTCCATGGGGGAGGACATACTCACACCAAGCCTTAGAAACAGGCCCTTCCTAAAGGGAAAAGGCTTTGAGGAAGCAGACAGGATCTGGAAGAAAGGAAATCTCAGGTGACAGTGCTCAAAGAGTTTGGAAAGAGACAGCTCAAAGCTGTGAGTGGTCTTTAATCCATCCATTCTCTGCAGAGTCTCCTGAACCACCAGAGTTCAGCATGGGGTCTGCCACAGGCAAGGATCTTCTTCCAAGCCTGAGGAGCAGGAGTTGCCGACTTGCACAGGATGCCCTAAGTCTGCGTGTCCCTCTGCAAAGCCAAACCTCCTCCTGAGAACTCTGCAAAGCTGGGACCTTCTGCTTCTCACTGAGGGACAATCTTGCTTTTTCTGGAGGCATCATCTCCTGCTGAGAGGTACCAGCACACCAGCACAATGGTAAGTAGAGTATATGGCAGGCATTGCTGCTCCTTGCAACAGTCAGAGCCCACCTCCTTGGACCCTGGGTTCAGGAGCTTCATCAGAAATAGATCTCTCATCAGATCCTGCTAGGTGTCTCCCCAGAGTGATAAAACTCCCCAGAACAGGTGATATGTGGGAGAAAAAAAAAAAAAAAAAAAAAAAAAAAAAAAAAACTCATGGCAGCTATGATCAAAATAGAGGTTTAAATAACATCATGCATAATACATTGCAAGTTCCCATTTCCAAGTGAAGAAGGGATGGATGAAAAGGAGTATAAACAGAGCCAAAAACAAAGCAAGGCTTTTTCCAAAGCTGGCAAATCTGTAAAAGTCTGCAGTCTGCTGTAGTGCAGGTTCTGTGAAGGCCAAGATGAATCATGAAAAGCCAGAAAGGCCCACTACCTGAGGAATGTCAACCTTTTATTGCTATTGTTATTCCTGCTTAGTCAAGGCTCAGCTTGGCACTTCACGAACTCCCACCTGGTCCTGGGAGTGCAGACACAGGCTATCTGGCACAAAACAGACGCAAAATATCATGCCAGGGCCTTGCGCTGCTCTAGCCTTGCTCCTGCCTCTTCCTTGAGCCACCATGCCGTGGTGGTGGGTCTTGTGTCACCTCAGCTCTCTCCCGATCCCAACCCACAGCCCTTCCTCTGTCAGACAAGGGAACATGATGACAGGGTGATGGGCAGCATGTCGATGTTGCTTGCACTGCTGTCACTTCAGATAAGGACTATCCATTTCAAGTGGTTTTCTGCAAAGTCAACAGGGCTGTGTTTCTCCAAGAGGTCAAGAAACTGTGAGTGTGTCTACGCAGACTTCTATCCTCTATCATAGCATGACTGGTTTCAGTGCTTTATTTCAAGATCATGTTAGGTAAAAAAGAATCTAAAGCAGCCACAAAGTTCAGATCCAAAGTGCACAAGCACATATTTAACTTTGATTGAAAGGATTCCTCTAGACTCCAGTTTTATTACCCCTGTGCTTAAAGCTAAGCACTTGTCTTTTGTGGATCCTAACAGCATCAATAATTCACATCTTGGAAGCAGCTAGAGGCCCCATTTAAGCTGAGGCTGTTGTGCAAACAAAATAATTGACAGCCCCTGCCCTAAAAATCTTTCAGTCTGGAAAGTGAATATGCAATTCTCTTTGTAGCTTGTTCTTCCCTGATTTATTTCTCCCTCATATTTAATCCAACTTAAACGTTTCTGTGCAGCCACATCAGCATGCTATTTTTAAATTCAGCTTTTATTGACTAATGAGAAGAATTGACCCTTGTCTTTATTGTTCAAAGAGGGCAGCGGCAGCTGGGCTCAAATGCTGAAAGATTTACTGTAGGGTGACCGGTTCTGCTGAGACACCAACTGAGATATGAGCCTTGGATTAAGATGCTTCTGAAATATCTTTTTGTGAGCTTTCAGCACTAGCACAGACTTGTCAGATCAGTTGTTGGCCAGTCAAGACAATAAAAATCCTCCCACTGGATTAATTCTTCCCTAAGGAGTTTGGTCTTAAACCACCCATAATGTTTTCTGTCTGTATTTGGCTACATATGATTCAGTGTCCTCTTGTAATTTGGATCAGAAACAAAACCAAGATAATGAATGGAACCAAGCAGCTGGGACCCTATTTCTTGATAGATACAGCCTTGTATATTCATTGTAGTTTAGCAGTTCTCATCCAACATAGAGCAGGGCCTGGAGACAGAGCATCTCTGATGATCAGGTGCCTTGTTGCAGAGTCTGAGTGTTTCTGTGTGTAATTGTCATGAGCTGTCCTTACTTACTTCTCTTCCTATCAGTCCAGCACCCCTCCTCTGCAAAAATACTGATTCTCAGTTTCCACATGCTGCTGTAGTCGCCTCTCCAGATGGTCACTCCATAACACAAAGCCCGTCTGAATCCTGTGGTCCAGCCACTGCTGAGGAAAGCAGAAAATTAAGTGATTAGGTACCTTTTTTTTTCTTTTTTTCTTCTTCTTCTTCTTCTTCTTCTTCTTCTTCTTATTATTATTATTTATTTATTTTAGTTTTTCAAATACACTCTGCACTGTCTGTAGCCCAGTGGAGCAGCTTCCTTTAGCACTGTGGTGTCTCACTGAGTCATAGTCAATTTGACATCCTCTAAAATCCCCCAATCCAATTCCATGACTGGAAAATAGTGGTTAGAAAACAACCCATTTCCTCTTTCACAGGGAGACTGATGGAACTATTTAAAGTCTTTTACAGTAGATATTGTTGTTTATAACACCTTTAGTTTGCATAAAGTTGATCACATTCGATATTCTTCTTACTTAATAACTCTCTAGCTGTAACATAATAAGGGCTAAGAGAGTGAGCCAAAATTAAACAATAAATAAATATTTTTAATAGATTTCATTTTTATTTTTTCATTTTTCAGGAAAAGGACAGGAGCCTGCAAAGCTTTGTTCCAGATTCCCCCAAACTCCTCCATGTTAGTTATACCCATTGCTCTCCAGGCAGACAAAGATGCCATCCCCAAACTAACATCTTACTCAGCAGAAGTAAAAAGAAATCTCTGTTCTTATTCATCAACACTTCAGTAGCATTTGGAGGCTCCACTCAGAAGTCAAAGACTTTGAGAGCTTGACAATGCCCACAGGTAACTCCTCTATCAAGGAGCTGAAAAGGCAAGGTTTAGTCTCCAAAGGCCAGTCCAAGAAAAGATGCCTAGAAGAATAGCTGAGATTATTCCTGTCACAAGCAATATTCCTTTTGGTAAGTACTGAATTAAAAACATGAACAGGAAAACAATATATAGCCACATTCCTCACAGTGCTACCACTCAAACCTGTTGTCCCCTCCTTATGGTTGCTCTTTTATACATTTTTTCAGCCCAAGGAGGAGCTGAGTTTGCAGCTTTCCCAGCTTTCCCTCAACCATGGGAGTTCCTGTGTGCCCAGGATGCTCCACAAGTTCCTGCTAATCCCTGGATCAGAACCACCCTTCATGCAAGACCCATCTGGCACCAAGAGGTACAGCTTGGACAGAGAACAGCTGAAGTTCAAGCTATCCCTCAGCAGCTGAGCCAATCCTCCTGGAGCAATTGGAAGTAGCCGCTACTTCTTCCAGCCACCCTTGGCCAGGAGTTCTTGCAAGCTCTCCTCTTCCTTAGTTGCTCCAGCAATGCTTTGCTGCATAGCAGAGATACAATGGCACATGTGATCTGTACATAAACCTTGACATGGAGGAGGCACCATGGAGCTTGTTATTTGGCCACCCACAAGCTTCCCCTCTTATTCCCTGCTCCCCATAAAGCCAAAAAGGATCGGCTGCCTTTATCCTCTTCCATGCCTTTGGGAATTCTCAAGAGCAGCTGTTCTTTTAATTTATACTGCTGGCCTGCAGGCCAGAAATAATAAAAAGTTATTTTTCCATAAAAAAGACATTTTTTTTTCAATAATAAATGAAAATAAATTCAGTCATTGCTGCTTCTAGAGAAAGATCTGAAACTTTTTTCCTTAGCTAGCAATGTCAGGATTCCTACAGATACTTGCTAATACTGATTCAGACTCTTGGCCCATACATGCTTCCTAGGATATATTAAATAGTGAGGCCTGACTAGTTTTTTAGGTGTTTTATTGCAGCAAAGATGGGTAAAGTAAGGGTATAAGAAGCCAGCCCACCATCATTCTGGAATCTGACCATGGGGCAAAGAGAGCAAGTTGCATGAAACGGACTGCTTTATTTTCTGTGCTTTTATACTGAAATGCATGTAATAGAAAAGACTAGAAATCATGCTATATCCCAGAGAAATTTTTCATTTGTTATCTCTTCCAGGATCAACAACCCTCTAACAAATCTGTTGCATCCAGGCAGTATATTGAACTTATTTGATTTCTAACTTCCTGACACCAGCCTTCTAGGAATAACTTAAACCTGTGCCTTCTCATTTCACAAAGAGGTGTGAGTCAGGGAGACAATCCAAACATGGCTGACAGAATTAAAAAGACTCCCCTCAAACTGAAGAGAACTTGGATCAGACCCAAAGCTAGCTGGTCTGAAAAATAGAAGGGCAGAATTAGAGTATTTCCCAAGTGTCAGAGACATAAGCAAAGCTGCATGTAATGGAAATAAGGAAAGGCTGGCTGATAAAGATAGCACAGCAGAAATTCCTTTCAAGCTTTTCTTTGTTCCTGTGATTTTGGATATGGTGGTTTCTGACAGATTAGCAAGTATCCATTTTCCTTTTAGGAGAAGCTGCGGTGAGCATCAGCAAAGGCTGAATACACCACACTGCAGAGCAATGCTGCTGTCTGAGGTAACAGCATTTATGTAGCAAGGAGACCAGCCAGCTGGTCATGAACTAGAGGTAGTCACACAGGAAACGCACTGCAAGACACGCAGTTTTATTTGCAGTACACAGTTACCTGCAATACCAAACAGAAAGTACAATGAAATTTCTCTTGCCCTAATTTCTGAGCAAAGGACACTGAGATATTCCAGACCCAGTGATAATCCAGTTGGCAATACATTCCCACTATCGGTACACAGGCAATAACCCCACCACAATACACAGGTGACCATACTGCTGGTGCTCTACAGCCCAACCTGTAAAAACCCTTGAAAAATCCCGTAATCCTTTTACAAGAATGCACACAGTATTCAGACAAAATTCCAGTTTTGATAATTATATGCTGCCTACCTACATCTTCCCTATTGCTGTCCCCTGCAAAAACAAGACAGACCTCATCCTTGGTGGTGGTTGCGTTTGTGTGCAAGGGAGGAATGAATCAATTACTGTTTATAAAATGCTTTCAGCTCCTAAAAGACTAGAAGTCCCTCTATAAACACACCACACTATCATAAGCTTTCCACTGGGCTCCAATGATTGATGAACTTTCAGGTCAGAAATGCCATTTCGATCAACTAAGTCAACCCTGGGCACAACAAAGGCCAGAGTATTTCCTGTAGCAGTTCTCATAATCAGATTAAAACACCTGGTTATAGCTTGTGGCAACCGAGGTAGCAAACAAACAAGTGTTTCTGTTTTTCCCAGAGAAAGAACAGTGTATCTGCAAAGAGGGACTTTTAGCATCAGTAGCTCAGTGATTTTAATTGTGGAAAACATTGTGTTTTACACTAAGTTTTCATTTAGGGAATATAGGTCTGCACTGCACGTTGTAACTGCTTCTGTGTAGGGTAGAAAGTTTTATTCCTTCTTCCCTTGCCCAAGAACCACAAAATATCTTTTCCTGGAATGGCTTGATTGAGTATAACTATAAATTAAAGATGAACTATCCCTATATTGAAGTCCTGTTCAAGATCCACATCAAAATATGTTTATATCCCACATTTACAAAATGCATATTTGCCTTATGCTAAGAAAAACTGACATTTGTGAGTAGCTGTGTACTTTGTGTTTCACTGAAAAAACAGGTTTTAGCTGTGGTTTCTGAAAGGTGGGCTTCATTAACCAGAGGCACATACTTTCCCAGGAAGGAGTACTGGTCTCATTAACTTCCAGTTGAAGATGAATTGCCCTGCTAAGAGGAATGTTTTGCAAGTTCAGTATCTAAATTAATAATAATAATAATAATCACAACAACAACAGAAGTCCAAAATAATAAGACCTGTACATAGAGCACAAGTTTAACCTGGAAAGCTGAAGCAGGGTAGGTAGAAAGAATAAAAAATAAAGGTGCCAGACAAAACTCTAAATGGGTTTTCCCACAGTGGCATCTGTCCACCTCACTACGATGGTGAGGGTGTCTTGATCATATCAATATTTTTCACAGGTCCTCCATGTCTACATAGCAAAAGTAATAGGAAAAAATACAGGAAAAAAATAATGCAGAAAAAAACTACCAGGAAATTCAGTTGTCTTTAAATCAATGGCAATTTTGCCACTGGTTTCAGCAGAGCAAGATTTCACATATAGCTAACAGAGCAGATCACCAATTTTCACTTCCAGATTTCATGCATGGTAGATGTTCTTTATAAAGGGAGCTTTCACTTACCTTTCTAAAGTCCTAATTCAACTTGGTACTTAAATCCCTTGAGAGAGAGATTATTCAGTTTTACTCTAAGTGCTTATCTTGTCCAACTGTGGCATAAGATTACTGTCTTCAGGGAAAATACACAATGGAAAGGAAAGAATGTGTCCTCACCAGGAAGATGACAGCCCTGAGTTCTCCCTAACCCTTGTTCTTAAATGGATGTTGCTTTGAAGTATATGAGTGACTGAAGAAAACATTTTTAACTTTTCATCATTTCAGGAAAAATTGTGTTTGTGGATCCTAGATAATGGTGGAACTCATGGAGGAAATGTTTCCAAGTTCTCTGCTTGGTGTTGTATTTCTATTAGCTGAGATACCCATAGGGCTTGGCAGCAGACCTCATACTTTGGAATTCACAAATGTTTTGGAAATTCTTTGAAACCAGAGGCTAGCAGGTATGACCGGAAGCTGAGGTGAGCTTCAGAGTGGCCTTTTCCAGTCTTGCTAACTCTTTCCATTCTGAAGCAGCTGTCACTGGTGGATTAGTCTCTGACAACACCTTACTTTATTCTTCATAGAGGCTTGAAAGGCCTGAAATCTACACTTTCCCCTCTAATCCCCTTCCTTCAAAAGAAAAAAAAAATAAAAAAATCCACAAACACACTCTTGAGTTAAAACACCTTGCTAAATAAGAGAGCATGTGCTCCACTTCTTGAGCTGAGGTGGTGTAGAAAAGGTCAGTCAACACCCGGCAGAAGAGTAAGCTGTTCTTTTTCAGTATTTCTAGTTTTAGAAAGCCCCAGCAAGTTCTCTGGACAGAGCATATTTTAAAGAAATTGGGCCAGAGAGTCCTTTACAGATGAGTCACAATGACTAAATATCAGAGCGGAACAATGGAGCTGTTGTCCTATCAGGGCTGAACCAAAAATAGTTGTTTTCATAAGCCTTTTACCTGATTCTCATTCTCATCCTCGCTGAACTCCAGTGGGGATGGGAGAACCAGTTTTACATCAACTCTAAACCTTTCAAGGTTTGTAGTAGATGTTATGTTACAGAAAAGTATGTAGCAAATGGGATTGTTTGCAAATGACTGAAAAGTTGGCAGAAGAGTTGTCCTTAGAAGGTGGTAAGCAGGACATAATTCTGGGTTTCTGCCTACCTAATAAGATATTTTCATATTCATCATAAGTATTCTTCTTTCCATGTAAAAATCCCAGCACTTGATTATTATCAGAAATGAAAAGCAGGCCCACTCTGGCCTGTCTTTTTATTTCATGCTTACACAGGTCTTTCATAAAGCGCAAAACCCACTGTCTTGGAGGAACAGATGAGTGTTATAACTATAGAACGAAGCTTCCTTATATCCTTGCAGCCAAGATAGACAACATCCTGTTGTGTTATTACTCTCACCTCCATATTGATCTGTGCTGAGTTAGGTTATGTGCCCAACCAAGACAAAACTGTGTCATGCCATGGCAGGGATATTTGGCCTAAATTCAAAATGGGCCATGGTTTTAGGTTCCTGAATTGAGACACATTAAAAAGAGTAGATTTTCAGAAGTCCTAAACATCTGCCCATAAAGAGAGAGAAGAAAAAAAACAAAACAAAACAAAACAAAACAAAACAACAACAACTTTTTTTCCATTTGAATAACAAAAACAAACAAAAAAAAACCACTAATCTAAATTAAGTCTCTGACACAAAGAGTCCTTAAATAAGCCACACAACCCTCAAAGATGTAAAGATGTCAGAGAGACAGTAAAGTATTACTGATCACCTGGCTGGCATAGAGAAATCAAATAATTTCTTCAAAACTGCTGTAGAGGTGAGGGCAGAGCCCAGAAGTTAGATATTCCAAGCAGTGACCGCACATCCCTCCCCTGAAAGTTGGCAGCTCATTCTCTGTGCATTTTTTAAAAACCATTATGGAAGATGTCACGTTCTGTGACGTGTTGATCAAGGTTCCCCATTGAACCAAGGGGCTTTACTTAAACTCAGACCTGCTTTTGAGTTGTGCACACATCCAACAACAAACACACACACACAAGTCAACAGACCCACGCTGTCATGGAGCCAAACGATATTCTTTCAAAGCTTCAGGCTGGGAGAGGGGGCCAAAAGCCTTTGGCAGTGCTCAGACCTCCCAGCCTGTGAAGCTAGGCTCCCAGGTTGCTCTGTGGCTGCATATATTTTGCGAACTGATGTTCAGAGCACGGAAACATGACAAAGAGGTTTATAACCTCCTCTATCCTTTCTCCTTTTTTGCAGTCAGTAGTCGAAAGAAGGGATGTGTAAGGCTGCAGGGCAAGGAGAGAGGGCATTTTTCCCTACCTCCTCAGCTGATCCTGAAGTTTCCTACTTGGGTACTTTAGAGCTACAAATGTATTTCATCATTATTACTTTTATCTATCTATCTATCTATCTATCTATCTATTTATTTATTTATTTTTGCTTTAGCTGAAGTATTTTGAAAACCCTTGGGCAGATCTACTACCTAGAGAAGTTCAGCTACAGCTAAATCTCTGAACCAAGTCTTATATCCCTTCCTGCAGGGCTATTTATGTTAAAAAGCACAAGATGCAAAAAATTGGATCAATACAGAACAACGTGCAAAGAACATTCAGGACCATCCCATGCCCTAAACCCTCTGAGATACCAGATAAATCCCACCTGCCTTTAGATCTTGTCACAGGCTTTCTCTTGTCCAGGTGACCTATACTCATAGGACCCCATTTTAACAAGTCATGAAGGTGCACCAACATTTACAAACAGGACTCAGGCCCAATATCAAATTTTCAAGTGAGACACATTTCTAGCCTTAATGCCTTAGACAAAGACATGCTAACCTTTCTGAAGGTACCCTGTTATAGCTTAGGCAGAACACTGCTGATATCATAGCTGACCAAGCTGGCTACCTTCTATGGTGAGACAACAGTGTAACTTGAAATTTATTACTCCCATTTATCTGACATTTGTGAGATTGCATTCAGAGCAATTTGTCCAGTCTTGGGTTCCCCAGAATAAGCAATGCATTGATGTACTGGACCAAAAATGCATTTCATCTATAATTCAGGTGTGCTGGATTCCAGTACTAATGTTTTACAGGGAATAAGCTTTGCAGCACTGATTCAGCTCACTATATGGGTTTTTCCCCAGAAACATCAGGCAAGGCTACTTATTTAGTTGTATAAAATTCAACTGGGATTTTAAAGGCAGAAAAATGAGTGCTTTTTCAGCAGAAACTGTAAGTATGACCAGTTTGACTACAGTTGATGCCTTTTATGATGAAGTTATGCCTAGTAAAATGTAGACACTATTTATCTACAGATAAAGCCTATACACTATTATGTGGAAGAGTATGCCTCTGTATGTTTGATTATCTGCCATTTTTGTTTGGGATATTAATGCTTTTGAGCTGTCTTACCTTCTATTTCTCTTCTCCTCAAATAGGAAGAGACCAATTTTTCTTGTAATTTTATTAGCACCAAGCTATGAATCGTCTATGATTTTTCTGTAGACGAGAACAAAACTTCTCCCCAGTCACTTCAGATTTTTTCACATTATTGCATGTCTGCTATCTGAAGGTGAGGGTTTTTTACCTTCCTGTATTGCTGTATGGGAACAATAATAGAAATACAATAAGCACAGGGTTTTCAAGACAATATGAAAAGCTGTACTTGAAAATCCAACAGAAATATGTATTTCAAAAATACACACAGAACTGCAAAATTCACATATGTTGTACCTCACTTCTGAGGCTTCTGGATCCCCAAACCTTCATCTTGTCCATTCAAGTAAATAAAACAAGTCGGGGACTGTGCCTTGGCACTGGAGCCAACCGCCCAGCAGCCCGTATCCAGACAGCTAAGCTCTTTCACCTCCCCAGAACAAGGTGCCTGTGGCCAAATTACCTACTGGGGATGGCCATTGGCCAGCATGAGTCCCCAGACAGTGCCTAGGCACTGTCTGGAGAAGCGCTAGCAGATGTGGGCTGGAGCTGTGCTAGCAGTTTTACAGTACGGACAGGTACACACCAGTGCTCAGGGCTATGCCTTGTCCCTGTTTAACCTGTTAGGATAGATGTGGCTGTAACATCCTAAGGCTCTTGTTTTTGTGGGTATTTCCTCTCTCTCTTTTTCTTTGTGGTAGAATGGCTTCTATTAAGCCAAAGCTCAACTGCAGTTGAAGAATCATGTCAACAAGGGAGAGTAAATAGCGTTAAAGTACAGAAATTCTTGGTTTTTTATCATTATTACATGTGAAAATTGACTGCTTAAGGTATCCTTAAAAGGCTAAGACAACTGTTGTTTTCTGGAAGCAGGCTGGTAGTCACATTTGGTAGAACTGAGGGTAAAACCAAAAGTATCTGTCAAGTTCTGGAAGCACCAATATCAACAAGAAGAGACAGATCAAATACTGCATGTCTGCCACTTACAACCTAGCCTCTAAAACTCCAAAAGACACAGCTCTTATTTTAAGGTCATGTTTCCACACCCTTCTACAGTATCTTTGCACAACTTGATGGAGACACATCCCTGAGGGGCCACCACGTACGCGCTGGCTCTGACTGCCATTTATCATCACTTTGGAAGTGTTCATGAATTACTCTCCACATATACTGGTTTATTTAGAGATAATTCGAGTTGCCACAAGCGTGAACAGGGCCTTTCATTGAAAACAAGCAAGCAGCCAGGCTGAGGGAGAGCTTGTGGGGAGCTGTGATAAAGTGTTTGAAGCAAATGACACCCCAAACAGTTCTACCTCTGCAATGCCAGCATGCAGCCCACAAATGAGGGAAACACCATAGCAAACAGCTGTCACTTTTTTGCTCAGCCAAAAACAGAAGTTCTACATATTTATTTAAACTCAGCTGACTTGAAGTATACACATGTAATACTGACCATGGGTGCAGCAATGACATGCTTCAGTGAGATCTTGTTTTCCGTTAACCTTCCAATTTTTTTTTAATTTATTTTTTTATTTTTTAAAGATAGTGAAATAAGACCACCTTCCTTTTCTCCATCTAGGAATAACTTAGGGTTTGTATTAACAGAGCCTGGGTGGATGCCAGGTTTCCACCTTCTAGAGGGTGGAAGGCTCAAGGATATGCTTCATTAGAAGAGAAGCCTAACACAGCTTCCCACTCTGTGAATATTAATAACAGTGTTAAGCGATGTCATGTCAATTGCCTTACAATTACAATTGTAATTGTAATTACAATTATTCCTCACAGTTTGAATCCATAGGTGTAGAAAAAGAGCACCCATGTGCAGCTGTGCATTGGCAAATCACTTGCCTAGGAGGATAGTACCCTTCAGAGGTCTCACGTGAACCTCCCTGGTATTCCTATAATTTCCCATTTAACCCCTACTATTTTCCTCTGGCTCTTCTCAGAAGCCATAATGAGCTCATAGTGAGCCACCAACAGCTGATATATAAAGGACATGGTCACCTGTTGAACTGGAGCATAAAAAAACACCCTTTGGCAGTAGGGAGCACAGGCTACTTCCTAGTCTTAGTCAATGTGATGATTATTAAAATCTTTTTTTAAGAACATTCCAATGCAATTATATGGTATCATTGGATAATCCTTGATATTTCAAAGCAGGAAAATCTAGGCTACAGATGTTTAGCTTGATTTGCAATGTGAAAGAAACATACATGTTTGAGAGTGAGCATTGCTGTATAGCTGTACTTGTCCTAACTACATCGACTAACCATATATTGATACCTATAGTTACTGATACCAATAGGCCACTTTCTACACAGTTCTTTTTCTGTGCAAACTGATACAGTTCATTTACCAAGTGACCTTTACAAGAACTCCATCTGCCTCTCAGGAACTGATAATACCATCTAATGACCCCCAGCTTGTTTCCAGATACCAGTATTCAATATCACAGCAGGCAAGCATCCCACGAAACCAAGATCATCCTTCTTGTAGAGATTTGGCTTACATGTACCGGCAAAGAGGCCAAAATCTTGACCGTTGAATGCATCCCAGACCAAAAAGTAGTCCCTGATAAAGAAATCCTAGAAGAACAATATTAATGATATTCCAGATATTCCATCTGTGGACAGGATTATTACACCATGAACAGGAGCATTTCTAGAATTTAGGTCATGACTAGATGTCATCATGGACCATTGTTAATTCCAGATCTGAATTTGTCCTGTTTAACTAATTTGGGCCAATATCAATACATACAAGGACCTTTTGCTCTTTGCATGTTGTCACCCACACCGCTTTAAGCCATTTGTCTGGTGTTGGTCAAATTATTTCTCCCTTGCAGGGGAGCTGAAAAACAAAGAGTGAACCATTTTACCTGGAGAAGAGAATTCCAGGCTGAGGACTGGAACAAGTGCTAACTCCATCTACACAATTGCTCTTTTCGTAGATGGAAGGAAATACTGATGGAAAAGGAAGAAGGATGGAAA
This sequence comes from Nettapus auritus, assembly GCA_011076525.1. Lineage (NCBI taxonomy): Eukaryota > Metazoa > Chordata > Aves > Anseriformes > Anatidae > Nettapus > Nettapus auritus. The sequence continues at coordinate 110,840 of JAACYP010030883.1, forward strand.
AAGGGAAGATCCAGGGAACTGCAAACTAGTCAGCCTCATTTCAGTCCCTGGGAACTGCTCTTTGCAAAAGTAATTTCCAGGCACACAAATGACAAAAAACTGACTGTGAAAAGCCAACATCAATTTACTGAAGGGTAAATCATGCCTGACCAAACAATTTCCACAGTGGATAAGGGGAAAACTGTGGGTATCATCTACCTTGACTTTAGCAAGGTGTTTGACACAGTCTCCTACAAAATCCTCTTTGACAAGCTGCTGAGACTGGACTGAAAAATCCATAGTTGTTGAAAAACTGACTAAATGGTTTAGCTCAGAAGCTGGTGATTAAATGTCCGACATCAAGCTGGAAGCCGGCCACAAATGAAGTTCCTCAGGTCAGTGTGACCCAGCTTTACAGATGATCTGTGTGGTGAGAAATGCACCCTCCCCATGTTTGAGCATGTGCCCAAACTGGGAGCGTAGGTAGATATTCTGAAAAGAAAATCCACCATGGAGGCAGATTTCAACAGGCTGTTCAGATCTGGCCAACAAGAATAAGGTTTAACATGAGGTTCAGCAAAGACAAATGTCAAGTCCTGAACCTGGGATGCAATAATCCCAAACAGCAGTGCCAGCTGGGCAGTGGCTGACTGGGCAATAGCTCAGCTGAAAAGACCCTGGGTGTCTTGGCAGACAGCAAAAGGAATATGAGCCAGCCATGTGTCCTGGCTAGCAGCTTCCTGGGATGAATTAGTAAGACTATAGCTGGCAGATCAAGGGATGTGATTTTCCTGCTCTGTTTGGCATTTTTTAGGTGACACCTGGAACACACTACCCAGTTTTTCTTCCCCCAGATAAAGAAATGCATTGAAGATATCCCACAGAGATACTGAGATGATCCAGAAAGGGCCATCAAAACTGGAGAACTTCAGAGCTGAGGAAATGCTGAATGAACTGTGCTTGTTCAGCCTCTGGAAATTAAGGCTCAGGTTGGGGGAATCAAATCACTGCCTTCCAATACCTAAAGGGTACTTGTGTTCTCATGTATTCTCAAGACACAATAGAAAGGTATTCTCTCTACTGTGACAGGACAAGAAACAACAGGAACAAGTGGCTCCAAGGGAAATTCCACCCAGATATTTAAAAAAAAACAACAACTTGTTGCTGTGAGAACAATTAAAGAGCAGGATCAGTTGCCTGGTGAAGAGTGGAATCTCCCTCACTAGAAATATTAAAGGCTTGGCTTGACTGGGCCTTGGATAATCTAATCTGCAGCTCTGCTTTCAACAGAAAGTTGGACGAGATGATCCTGGGAGGTCCCTTCCAACCTAGACCTTTTGTTTCTGTGTTTCCTTTTAATTTCTTCTTAATATAAACTTTGCTATGCATTTGTGATGCTGGGGGAATATTTTCCTGAGCTTTTGAATTTGCAGCAGAAAGCAGCAAGGATGCAACGGGACTTGTTTCCCATGAGTGTCCAACATGGAAAGGGTTAAAGACCTCTCAGACAGCATCTCCAGCTCCCAAATACCCAGACTTTTAACATCCTGGGCTGCACCCTCACCTGGACACCTGGCAGACACCCTCCGTGCCAGGTTTCTGCCCAGACTAACCCTGCCCAGAGGGGCAGTGAGTCTCCCGCTCACCGCTGTCCATGTTTCTCCCAACTGCTGACTTGTTTAATGCTACACACCATATGCCAGCACAGAACACAAGCCCTGCCCTTCCATCTCCTTGACATGAGTGAGCATGCAGGGCCTAGCCGCCAAGCGGGGTGCAGCAATCTCCCACGGAAGCAAGGAAAAGAGGCAGCTTACTGGTAGAAGCAAAAATTTCTACAGCCAAAGGTCTCAGCCCATCAGAAGCCACCTCCATGGCATGAGCTACAAGCTTGAGAGATGAACAGACCCTCATAGATAAAATGCCCTGAGTCAGTAGCTGCAGGTTTAACCATGCTAACAATAACGCCTGCACGAAGCAAACAGATCACGATGTGAGATTTTTGGCTGGGTGCCTTAAAACTCACAAGCCCACCTGGCAACAAGGAACTGTTTCACTGTTGGGATCCACACTGAGATGGACAAGATAAGGAGGGTGGATTTACCAGTCGCCCTGAAGCTTTCCTGCCCTGTGCATGGGGGTAAAAGGAAACAAGAGCAGGAGGTGGTCAGGAAGGGAAGCCACAAGCAGGATGGCCTGGAGAGGCATCAGGGGCCAGCGAGCATCAAAGCACAACTTTGGGGTGACTTCTACCACATCCACAACAGAAGAAACACCTGAAATACCTCTCCAAAATTGCTTCAGATAAGCAGTGATTCTTACCCTGAGGAGCTGGAGACGTGTCCAATCCCACACTCCTCCCTTCCCTGGCCCCGGCTCCTAACTTGCCATACGTGAGAACGATGCAGACACCTCCGTAGCTTTTAAAACACAATGAGATGTCTGAGACAATGGGAATCCACTGGGCTCAGCAGTCCTCAAGGTGCTTGAGGTGATGCCTGGTTGTGTTTTGCTTGGCCCGTTCGCAGGCTGCCGGCAGACCGTACGTCACTGCTCCCTGTCCCAACAGCACACCTCGCCAGCCGAGGAGGGAAACAGGAGCATTTGTAGCAGGTCAGGCAGCAGCCAAGCAGCCGCCGTGGAGCCATTTGGAAATGAGAAAGTGAGCAGAGTAAGCACCTATTTTTTGCAGAAATGATCTGCAATTAAATTGATATTAGCTGTTCCAGGCCACCCACAGGAAGAGCACTTAAGGCTTGAGAACAGGTGTGAAGCACAGCTTCACAAAGGCAGGAAACTGATGTACACGTGGATTTATACCGATTTCCCATATAACAAGGTCTAGGAGATCACTGTCTGTCTGTCATCTCTCTGTTGAACACAGTGACTGAAAGCAATTGAACATGTCAGAGAACTGGAAGATAATGAGATTTCTCTCCATTGTGTGGAAGCCGCTGAGCGGACGAGAGAAACCCTAAAACTGCATGCCCAGCTTGGGGATGTGTTCACACGCTGCTGGAGATTGGAGGTGTTGGATGGGGACCAGCTGCAGCCCAAGGCTGTGAGTGCCAGGAAGGCACAGACCATGCCTGGGGATGTGAAGCAGTGGTGGGCAAGTGACTGGAGTGGGAAATGGGATGTGGACCTCCCATGTCCATGTTAAAATCACCCAGTGCTGGTCTCTGAAACATGGGAAAAAACAATGTACCCAAAGTGACAGCAAAATTAGGCAGAAATGGCATTTCCATTTCCTCCTTATACATGTTTACACACCCAGTGGGATTCACAGGACAGCATTTTGCATTTAATGGTTTCCCAATACCATAAAACTTATTTATTTATTTTCCCCGTTGCATAAAATCAGGAGTCTTCAGACCAAACACAAGCAAAGAAATGTGGGATGACCAAGACACCCAGTGCTCACTCCATGCCCTGCTCCTCACCCTGAGAGCACTGAGGTGGCCATGAGCAGCACAGAAGAGATTGGGCTGCCCACAAAGGGGCAGCCCCAGCTTCTGCCTCCTTCCTTCCCTGAACAAAAGCAGCTGTAACTGCTGAAACACTTAGGTTTGCAGAAGAACCATTCTGAGATAAATTGGTAAAGATTTTGAGATTCTCCTAAAACGACTAGCTAGCACCTAGTGATTTGGCAATGGCCGAACTCCGTCCTTGGATATGGGAATTTGGAATTATCTCCTTGCTACATCCAGACATTTGAGAGTCTTCAACATTAATTTTCCAGAGCTCTTTTGGGTGCTCATTTACCACCTGTTAACTGGTAGTGGGCAACACAGTCACGTTCATGGCCACTCAGCTGGTTCAAGGTCCAGCCATAAAGACCAGCATAGGACAGAGACACCAAGTAATGAAGACAGACAGTGGGAATGATGAGGGGTTGGATTCTTCTTATGCAAGCAAACCTTCCTGTGTCTTGTCTTAGGAAACTATTTCAACTATTCCTCCTGTGATAAAAGGAGCATACCCTACTTGTGGGTTAAAAAGGGGAAATCCTGCGGCTGAAAAAGGAATATCCATCACAAGGAGGTATACAGGAGATGGCACCTCCACACTGAGAGAAACATCACCAGTTTCGCAAGAGCTACAGACTGGTCAGAAAGGGCTGCATTTTAAAGTTTTTCTCTAACCTGGGATGCTTTCTTCCTGACTTAGCAGACCCCAAGGAACTAATCAGTAGTGCGTGTTTAGGTGACTTGGCAATCTTCCTGAGCATTTTCTTTAAAATGAATAAACCTGACAAGCACAAAGCAAGTTACAAACTGCCTTGACTTCCAGGAATAAGATGATGGTTCAGAGAATGCAACCCTGGAGTCCTTGATGGAAAAGCAGCATATCTCATGGCAGAGCCTTCCCATCCCCACCCTCCTCGTTTCATTCAATTTTCTACCCTGTGCACTTTTGCTACAAGGCAGTTGGGATGTCTCTGTGCAGCCAAGCTCATTCCAACTGGCAGCTCTGGATCAAAGAGCACTGGAAACATTAATCACCAGTGTGCCTAATCATTTCCAATCACAAGAAACTTTTCTCTGTGACCTGGCATATAAACACGGAGTCATTTCATTCACTGGTTGACAGACCAGAAACCAAACAATCCTTATCGTACCTAATTCATCTTACTCCTCCGGGTTATAGATGGATCAGCCTGCAATTCTCCTGCAGCCGTGGCAAACTTTAGGTGCTTTACTTAATCAAACTGATTAGCAGCATGTCTGTAGTGCCTTTTATCTGTTGGTGCCAAAGTAGTTTACAAGCATTAAGTGCATCTAATTTTGTGATAGCAGAGCAAGATGTGGTTAATATATTTTTGAAAGCACTTCCAGTAACGAGGGAGAGCTCTTGTTTTAGAAGTGTTTGTGTGGGGGGTTCAAGGTGGCGAATTTAGCTGATGCATGAAAACCGCTTTGAAAATTAAATAAGCAAATGGCAAAGCCAGGGAGGGAGCCCAGGAATTTTGATTGCCAGCTATCTGTGCTGCCCGCACTGCCATATGGTTTGTAGCAAAAGGCAAGGAATAATCAAAGCAGACATCTGTGCCCGGAGCTTTATCTATTTGGGCACCATCCTCCGGACAGCCGTGCTCTGAGCACAAACAAAGCATGATGAGATCTCCATTCCCATCAGTGGGTCTGAGGGGGACGTTGTACCTCCTGCTCCAGTCCAGGTTAATGTGTGCGTGATTGCCACCTGTTTGGGAGCTTGCTCCCACAGTAACATTGATTTCTTGCTTATGCCAGGGGGAGAACAACAGCCTTGTCACAGCTGCAAGGAGAGCCAACAAAAAGCTAAGGTTGCTGTAGCTTTTCTTGGTTTTCACTCGAGTGCCCCTGACTCAGGGAAAAAAAGAGAATTACACCAAAGGTCAGCCTGTTCCAGGGCAGCTCGTTCCTGCTTTGAAGGAGGGAGAAGTGAGGGGTGGCACAGAAACCTTCTGCTACACCTGACAGGCTCTCACAGATCAGAGCCAGCCATAGAGCTGTGCAGGGGCAGTTTGCAAATTTGCATGACCTGCCTTTAACCTTATCTGAAACTGTCCCGTGCACGTTTCATACCTCCTTTTCTCCAGTACATGGTATCAGAGGTAACACAGAATGGACCAATATTTCAATGTCTCTTCCTTGGGAGCAGGTGCCTTTGGGAAGGGCAATGGGAGGCAAGGAAGGGCTGGAAGGGAAGCGCAGGCACAGAGAGACTTTTCTTCTACCCCATTCACTGTGGTGGGTTTGCTTTCAGTTCAATGAAGGGTTTCCTGGAGGAAAAGCTGCCAACCCAAAGCTGGATTTCAACAGCTGCTCAGCCACAGGCTTTCTGTTCAGAAGCCACACGTGTAATGGCACTGACATATCAGGCTCCTGGGAGGCAGACCGTGACACTGAGCCGGTTGGATGTAGGGGATTAGGTGTCTAGGAATAGGCTTGGCAAGAAGCAGGGCATCCAATGATAGCTGCCAACAGGGGCAGGACGAGGTGCCAAAAGGCAGGAGCAAATCTCCCCCAGGTCTCTACCGGCTGTTGGATGGGCAGCGAGGGGCTGCTTCATCCCCCCCTGACCCAGCACCTGCACTGGCTTAGGGTCTCATCCCTCCTTGCACCCATCTTCCCGCCCCAGGTTTCCACAACCCTGCGCAGACTTCAAACTGTGTTTTATCCCTTTGATTCCCAGTCCCAATCTGCTGCAGAACCTAAAAAACCCAGCTGGGAGGAAGGGACTGATCACAGGTGCCTGCTCCCTCTGTTGCCTTGCTCTGGGAGCAGGAACCATGCAGGACAGCTGGAGGCAGTAGCACCTGCACCAGCTTCAGGGAGCGCTGCCACGGCTGGTCCCTGGGTACCTCCTATCTGCAGACGTCTGGGGACAGGGATTTTATACCTCTGCCTGTCACCTGGTGGTTGGGCACTGGGAGGAGGCCACTTGGGTATGGAGTCAGGCACAAACTCTAGGCAAAGCAGAGCAAAGTGCTCATAACTGTTTGGGTTGCAGATCTGGCTGAGGCAGCATTTCAGAAGCATCTCAGTGCCCCAGGGCTGCAGGATCCCAGCTGTGGAGAGGACAGGCAGCCTGAGGTGTTGCTGCCATGCTGGCCCCAGGCTGGCACTGCCAGCAGCATCATTCTGGGCACCGGGGCAGTGGTACCTGCGTCCTTCATGCCTCTTGGCTCTGCTGCCCAAGACCTTTTCTGAGGCTGCTCAGCTGGCCTCTTTCCTACCGTCAAAATGCAAACAAGGACAGAACACTACCAAGTGTCTTGATCTCATGGGGAGAAGAGGCAGAGGCTGGGACATTCCCACTTATAAGTCAAAAAAACCTCTCCTTTCTCATGGGCGACAGGACAGAGTTGAGACTGTCCTAGGCACTCGCTATGGGTGCTTGTGAGGCAGGTGTCAGGGGATGCACCACCAGGTTAACCTTTCCCCATGCCTGAGAATACAAAAAGAAAAGAAAAGAAAAGAAAAGAAAAGAAAAGAAAAGAAAAGAA